>MU157840.1:277336-477874 GCA_015657495.1 Crepidotus variabilis | reverse complement strand
CGACTGACGGTGAACCTCCGACTATAGCCACGACTTAATCCAAAATAAGAAAGAGGGTCGGCGGTGAAGGTCACGTGCTAAAGGCAGTAGAAAATCATTCAAAATATGTTAAAATGGTAATTTTGTCCCACGACAAGGCGAAGATATTTCTGGACGAACCCTTACAGCCAGGGCCATCTCAGAGTGGCAAGTCCTGCCATTTGAGGAAAGATGAGACGGCCAAAGTCGCGTTTTAGTCGGTTTCTCGACTAACCGGGAATATCCGACCACAGCATCCGACTATTGGCGCACATGCGGCGACTGCAACAACACTGATTCAGAGTAGTGTTGCCGCAAGTCAAGTTCGAGTCAAACTCGAGTTGATGGCATTTCAGACTCCGACGACTCGAGTTTGACTTGACTCGAGGCCAACTCAAGTTGGGGTGCCTGAAAGTGGAGCTCGGTGGGGCTTTCTCTGGGGCGAGCTCGCCTCACGCTAACGGTGTTTATAACAGGCTGGTTGGGTATGGTATTTAAAGACACATAGCCTAGCGGTTAAGCGTCGCTCGGTGCACAAGTTCGACGCAGGACAAATTTTTATCTTTCTTTTTCTCCCTTGCCCTCACAAAGCTCAAACGCATGTACAGAGCTTAGTGTCATTAATATTTCAGCAATGAGGTAAACAAGATAAGCACCAGATATCTAAAATAACGGGGAGCTTGTAAATTCTACCCTCCTCTCACTTGGGAGCAGAAACTCGAGTCGAGTCAAGTCGAGTTCCCGATTTGGGGGTTCCCATCACGTCAAGTCGAACTCGACTCGAGTTGACTCAGACTTGCGGCAACACTAATTCAGAGTCTTAAAGTAGACTGTGCACACGATGCAAATGAACGAAGAAGTACCCAAACGTGACATTTGGCTCTGAGAGCAACTTCGCAATTTTACTAAATAGAAAGCAGCACGACTCAGAGTAAAGATTGCTCTAACAAAGATATGAAAAGGTAACGATGTGCCAAGTAAAAAAGTAGGTTACTATATATTGATGGTGTAAGTTGAGTAATTTGTGGCATAACGTTCTCAATCAGAGCAGAGAAAAGAAGATCTAGATAGTTGTCCGTGGTTTAGACTACGTGGAAGAAAAGACAAGATGATCTCGAACGATTAAATGGCTAAAGATAGCTTCAACCATACCAATCAGTGGCAATCGCTGCTCGGCTTCAACCGTCGGGACTCATGAGATTATATTATTCAGGCCTTACCGTCCCCCTTTGCCTCTGCACTCATACTGGCAGCTGTGGCCGCTTGTTCATGCTGCTTCAACATTTCTTCTCGTTTAGCTTTGGCCTTGTTTGTCGCCGTATGCTTCGCTTTCGGCTGAGCAGCTTCATGTACCATCCTGTCGCCAACAAATCAGCATTCGCATTTTAAAGGGATAGAACAAGAGCATACCTCTCCAACTGTCTCCTTTCTTCATCCGTATCATCCGGTTCTGCATTCTTGAAAAGCGCACCAGTCAGCAATAGCCCCTTTGCCCTTTTCACCAAGACCTCCTCCGATGCTCCAGGTTCTTTGAGCACATTATCGATAACCTCGCGAAGTACTTGAATGACTTCCAGACGTGCACCACGCCATGATGCAAGCATGACTTTGCCTGTTACGTCCATCTCGAGTGCGCGGAGCTGTTCTTCGTCGAGCTCCCCTTTGGCTTGGGCTTTGTCGATTTCCTGGTAGGTAGATGAAAAGTCAACTCCAAAACAAAAGGATAAAGAAATAGAAAATGCACCATCATGAGATCCCGCACGCTCATAGCACTTCCAATGACACCCCATACATCTTTGGCGAACGATCCTTTTTCTTTTAGTCTTGACCAGACTCCCGGACTAAAGAAACAACAGAAAGTCAGTATCAAGTTCCCTGGTCTTCCATCAAAGGAAAGGAAAACAACATACAGCCCCAGAAACTTCCTCGACTTCATAAACGAAGTAGCTTTCATCATATACACACTCCCAATCGTATGCAGCAGTTCAACACCGAAACTCTCCAACTTGAGATCCTCGACCTCTTTCTTCATCTTCTCCGCAAACGCCATCGTCTCAGGATCATCCTTCCCACCGGGGTTTTTCGAATCCACGAAAGGCCTCAACCGCTCAATCATCTTCTTCTCCAACATTGACACACGTTCTTTAAGAGCTTCCCGTCGTTTTTGATCATGTTCTCGAATTTTTTCACGTTGTTCAGCGCGTTTACGAGCAGCTTCTTGTTTGGATGCTTCAGCTGCTGCTGCTCCAGGACGATGGGGGCCCAAACCACTTGATGGTGTTGCAGTGGTTGGGGTTATAGGTATAGAGGCAGGAGTGGCGCTGGTGGAGGTAACAATTGGTGGTGTGGTAGCGCCAGTCGTCGATGGTGCTTTCTCGCTTGGAACACTTGACACAGTCGTACCTTCTTGCTTTGGGATGCCAGCTGGCTCAGCGTGCGGTTCCGAAGTGACACCAGGAGAGCGCGCGGCATGAGGGTTATTTGCGTTTAACTGCTTCTCAACCTCAGCCTTCTCTTCTTCTGACATCATTGAAGTCGAGAGTGTAGCCATATCTTTCAGAATCGAAATTTCGCCAACCTAGAAGATAGACGAGATGCTCAGCAGCCCGATCTAGTTTAGAGGATGATCAGGCTCACATAATCATGAAAGCGCTCTCCGCCAAACACATTCGCGAAGAATCCAGCAGCCTGTTCCATGTTAATAGGACCTTCCTTGTCGACCTGCCATCACCAGTTAATATCAGCGCTTATCGAACGAGTCATAAAAGCATAACGCGCATACCATCTTCTTCCCATTCTTGTCATAGACAGTCCGTAGATTCTAAGTTATCTGGTCAATCATGCTGCCGTTCGCAATGGGAAATGAACGCACAGGATCTGAGAGTACTTGGTATGCTTTACTGTTCAACGAAGCGAAGTCGGTGCCAAGTTAAGGTGGCATGTAGCGGTGGCACATACCTGATATCCTTGAACTTTTCCTCTGCATCTGGCGAAGGATTTTTATCCGGATGATACTAGACGTACAAAAAAATCAATGAAATTAGTCTAGATAGTCAGCAGAAAGCGAGCTCACCTTCATGGCCTGCTTCCGATAGGCCTTTTTTAAGACTGTATCGTCTGCATCCGTCGGCACTTCAAGCTACAACCAACCACAGAATTCGACAACATACAAAAGAGCTTCATAAGCCAACGCTCGACGTACACAATCAAGTTCAACAAACGTACCAAATCATAATATTCCGTCTCAACAGGCGCCATAACTTGGTTTTGTTTCTGACACAAGTTATGCTTGCCTCGTCGAATGTTATTTCGCGTAAAGCTCTACTCAAATCAAACAGATTCTGCTTCGGTAATTTCGTCCGACCTTGGGATGTGCGTTTGCGTCAGAGACACACGGGAAGTCCTCGAGGTTTCGGAAAGCCGGGTGTGTGTGTGATGAAGATGATGAAAGTTCCTATTCAGATGCGTGTGAGGCGGAAGCTAAAAAGAGCGAAATGCAAAAGGAGTTTTTCTACCCAAACAAAAATGACCTGCTGTCGGAGGCCGATGGCCGTGTTAGTTCTACGCTTTTCGCTGTCTACTTGTGTTCAGCAGGCTGTAGGATTACGACTTACGAAGACTGCGGAAATATGCAGCTGCGTTCGAGTTACAGCTGACGCTTCAAAAACAGTCTTGGTTTCGAAGGCTGTGATGGCTCGGATGAGAATAGTCTAAAAACAAAGGACAAACCAGCGGAAGTGTAACGGACCAATCCAATCTTGACTTCAAGATTCTGTATGTACCACATGACATTGCCAAAGCTTAGCTTACGCGAATTGTCGATTGTCAAAGGCAACAGTGACTGCTGCCAAAACGACCTTGTTGCACAAGTTTAAGATGACTTGATACATGCGGAGAGATACCGAGATAAGCCAGCAAAGCCGTAGTTGCGGTACTTGGTCGAAAAGTCTATATCTATTTCGGATCGTCGCCCACTGGCATACTGTAATGATAAATCATCGTAAAGTAGGCGTTGCTGTATATGTATACAGTATAGATAATAAATGAATTAGAGCAACCCTAGCAGCTGCTCTGTTCCGTCGTAAGATACATCACCGTGAGGAACGTCGCCATGAGGAGTGGAGTTTGGGGCAGGGTTTGTATACGTAGTGTAGTGGAGGTAGAAGGAGATGTGTTCCGCTTTAGAAAAAATGACTTCATGTAAAGTGCGGTTCGCCCAAAGAGAAAGGCAATGGTTATCATGAAGGACAGGGTTCCCTCGAGTAAAAAAAAAAAAAGAATATCCCAAATAAAATGAAGTAAAACTCGCGCATGCATGGAAAGGTCGAAGTTGGAATAATGATAGCCCAAATAAAAATAATGACCATTGAATTTGAAAGAGGAGATGTACTGGTATGGTTTGTGAAAATAGAGGAAAGGGCGGATGAGCGAGCAAGAGAATAACCGAAGCACGCTCAAGGAGGCAATGAGTAGAATTAGTCTCTACCCACACCTTCCTCCGTATTGTCATTGAACCTCACCGCCTTTTTCGGTTGCTGAGCATGATGATGCACACTACTCCGTGGAGATCCATTAGGAGAAGTACGTAGCGAAGTTGGTGCAGAGGAAGACCGCCCGTGAGGCAAGGGCAACAACCTCGCCATCCTGCTCTTGAGGCCTTCTCCGATATTCATCCCAGCGCGAGCTGATTTAGATGAGTGGGCGCCTGATGAAGGCGTAACGGATGTGACAGTCGTAGTAGACCCTGAAGCTATGGAAAAGGGCGGACTAATCATAGGGCTGCTGGATGAAGACGTGGCAGTGGTACCTGTCGACGGCTTTTTCATGGAAGAACGAGACGGAGGTGGAGGAAGAATTTGAGGTTGTGACCGGTAGTGCTGATGTTCATATGGCCGTGAACCAAGCGAAGCAGCGGCATTTCTTTGGGGAAACGCATAGGGAGATGAAGCCAATGTAGGTCTTAGATGAGGCGTCCGTGAAAGATGAAGACCCATGGCGATTTGCTCGACTGTTGGGCGCGATGTGGAAGGATCTGGGTCTCTAAACTGGTGTAATGGTGCGGGGGAACTGGATTCTGCTTTTGTGGACAGCATTCCAGAGTTCTACATTATTCAACCAGATATGTGTCAGCGAAATGAAACCTGACTCCGGCAGGGTAATGGGTCAAACCTGGTGCTCTACAGGTCTCTTTTTGGGTGTCGACGTCGACGATAACGTCCTCTTCACCGTCAACATCAGCCGTGAGGCTGTTCCCGGCCGCTGGGACGTCGACGGTTGGTCAGAGGTTGACGCAGTGGATTTCATGGAGCGAAACAGGAGACTATTCTCCTGAGGTTGACGCGTAATATGTATTGGTGAAGAAACTGTCCGCCTGTGAGATGGACGAGAAGGGCGCTCTGAGGACATGCAACCGCGATGAGGAGAATTATTTTCGCTGTAATAAGGGGGGCAACGCAGGAGAAACGGTTTGAAATGGAGAGTCAGCCTATTTACGGCATTCAACAGAAAGCAGTGGCTGTGTCATCAAATCCACGTAGCCGTAGCCGCATTCCGGCAAAAGCGAGGCACGCAACAAAATATTTTCATTCAAAAAATGACAAAGTTCACATTTTTACATATGCACCTCGAGTTCGGGTTCATCATCATCCTGCTCATCCACATCTTCGTCATCATCTTCTCCGCTATCCCCATCTTGCTCTTCTTCGTCATCATCTTGGTCTTCATCACTATCACTCTCCCGAAAGGTCAGCGAAATAAAATCATCGCCAAGTTGTCCATCTTCCGCAGTTAACATCGGTGCACCCTGAGAGTCAGTATCCGCCGTTAGGTCCATCTGAGCAGAGGATGTTGGGGTCTTGGTACTCGTGCTCAAGGTTGTAGCCCCGCCGCCGGTTTTCCTGGTCCGATTCGCCCTAATAACATGAGGCAGCTTGCAACCTTTCGTTTCACAAGTACCCTTTTCCGCGAAATCGGGACATTCTCTAACATGCTGATGCTTGCACTCCAATCCACGTTCACAATACCCAAGCACAGCAAAATCACGGCAAACACCATCCCTCTGTCCCACATTCACATGAGGGAACGGGCAGTTCTCTCGGGTACAGCGGCCTTTGTTCAGGAAGTGAACACAAAGTGGTGTCCGTTCCGGTATCGGATCGTGCGAGAGATTACAAGTCTCCGCCGAGTTAGAACAGTTATCCTGTAAAAAGTTCCAGCAAATGGCAATCTTGGACGGATCGTGTTGGTAAGGACATGTGAGCCCTCGGCTGCATGCACCTAATAGAAGCACAACGCAAGAAAGAACCAGAGTGAAAAGCGTAAATATGGAGTTAGGAGTTACAACCCGACTCCAAAATAGTGTCAAGAAGATTAATCAAAGACGCACCTGTTGTAGTAAACCGAGCGCAAGGTTTGTCAATCAACTTGCGTTTAGGCGCTTTCTTGAGTCTACAAGAACCATGAGTACACAACGAAACAGCCAGCTTACCACGTACTGATAAGGTCGGTTGGTATTATTCAGCGTCATATTCATATTCCTGCCTCCTCTTCCTCTCCTCCCCTTCGGTCTAAACCCTCTTCCACCAGCAAGATGCCTAGGTGTCCCGGCAAAAGGCGGTGGTACACCAGGGACTTTACCAGACGAAATTGGTTTGCTCGCCTTTGGCACTATAACCTTGCTTCAGCCAGCCAACACTGATAATACACATACCACCCCACTCACGATCTTTCCTTACTAGCGATCGACCAGATGATTCGAACGCTACACCGCCTATTACAACTTCCTTCGTCTGTCCAGGTACAAGAGGTATAGTGGGTGTACTCGATGAAAGACCCGCCTTCATCGATATATCCGAAGTCGTCGAAGGCTGTGACGACCCTTCTGCAATTGCCGGTGTCGCTGTTGAGCTAGAGCTCGGAGTAGACAACACGCCAGAATCATTCAAACCAGGCCGTACATACTTGTGTGCTGCTTTATAATTTGGATTGACATACTTGTTGGGTTTGGGATAAGGCGTATAGTAGTTATTGTGTCCATGGTACCCACTTCCTCCTGTGGCATTCCAGGAGGGTTGCTTTTGCTGGGCTTTGTGTTGGTTTATCGTCGCTATACAAAGAAAAGTGTTAGATGGGAAAAGTTTAGAAGTAATACGATTCGGAGCTCCTTGCCAGAACGCTACCCGATATTGACTGGATACTGACCCGTTAATCGCTCAATCTCGTTTTTGATTTGAGCTTCAGTCGCTGCTGATGATGAAGCCATTGTTGCCTGCCGCCTTTTCTTGGTTTGTTTGTCCTAAATTCAAGTTTCAGTAAAATTTCTGAGATATTGAGTCTTGATGATGCTGAATGTCGTTCGGTGACGGTACAAGAGCAAGAAATGTCGCGATTGGTCATCAAATGGATCAAATTGCCTTTCTGAGACGCCCCCACTCGTAAGTAGCACGCTGGTGAGAGATAAATCGAAGCTAAGTGCGAGTCATCAGGTTGCTCAGGCGCGAACCTTTAAGCAATTTCCGGAACTCATACACCCTGTTACTGCGCTCATGAGGCTAGCATTTATTTAAGAAATGGCGTCTCGATGTCGGACTTGATTTGCGCTTCAATCTAATGATGACCTTGTCGTTTATGTTTTTGTTCTTTTCGCCATGAATCTACTGTTCAATTAATCATAAATTCAAGTATTTTGGCGTGGCTTCCTGGCGCTAATTTTATTTGTGCGGGTCCTCAAAGCTTTCGGATATTTATCGAGCACGTCGGTCGTCCTTTGTGAACTGGTTCTTTGTGTCAGTTCGAATTCGCGTACTTTGATCAACCAACTCAGATCCGAGTTGAAAATTGGGGAGATTGCATATGTAAGATACTGAGTTCTGATGAGTGATGCAACTGGAACTTATGTACAAGAGCAAGACTCATCGTGGCTATTCATCAACGGATCAGTTGCTGTCAAACAAATCTGTCATTTGCAGGATGGAAAGTAAACACTTTGGAATTCCAATGATAAATGCAATGAAAATTTTGAGGACATCTAAAAAGGGTATGTCTTGAAAAACAAATATTACAGTGGTACCATAACTAGTGACCGAAGTCCAGCAGGTTCCACTAAGCCCGATTTCTTGACCACTCCGGTCAGTACATTGTCCACATCAGTAAGACTCGTTTCTTTCCTATGGACCTCCATGAATACCTCATCGTCATTTCCGGTCAGCCCTAAAGATGCGTTGACACCTCCCAATCCACGTCGCGCGACATGCCAATGTTGTGGATTTTGACCTCGAGAAAAAACTTCGCTTATGCCGGGGTCACTGTGGGTCTCGTTAGGAATACGAGGTAAGACATAGAAATACAAGCGCGTACGTGTCCAGAATGGCTTTGGCACTGAAGAGATGCCCCGACTTAGAAGAGAAGTTGGGACTGCCAAGGGTATATTGGCTGGTTGACATCAGATATCGGTCTTGAGGCTGGAGAATCTTATTGGCAGATGGAAGGGATTCAGAAATACTTCAGAAGAAAGAGTTAGGGATACGTTCGCATGTATGATGCTCGGATCCTAACCTCTTCAAACTCTGTTCACGAGCCACCGACTCAATCTCGCTCAACAGAGAGACAACGTTCTCAATCGCATACTGTAGATCGGTGTTCTCCAAGTCTTGACCTTCGTCGCAGAGTGTTTGGGTAATAGGTAAAGCGAACATAAGGTCGCTCATCTGGTCGAACTAAGAAATATCACAAATTCCTTAGGTGAATGCACGTACGACTAAATAATGAATTGAAACACGCCTGGTTGCGGTAGGGTCGTCAAAAGGAGCCAAGTGGACTTTCGTCATGGAAAATTCTGGCAGAGGGGGTGTTGATGGTAAAGACCTCTCCTCTTCACTTGGTGTAGAGGCAGACTGCGAAGAAGACGCAATATACTGGTTTATAATCCCACTAGGTTCGTGCTTCAATGATTCAGCACCCTTGGAGCCCATCGACATCGAATCAGATTGAATAGCATCCTGCAGATCTTCGGCATTGACTTCAGCCTCAACTTGTGTTACTTCCAGTCTTTTGATTGGCGTAGGAGCCGATGAAACAGTGCTCTCTTCGGCACGAGCATCAATTTGTCCGGTGTCTGCGTTATCAGAGCTGTCTGTGGCTTTGCCAACAGTCTTATCTTCAAAATCTTCAACAGGCGGAGTAACAGTCTGTCGAGGAATGGGAGGCTTCGGCGTATTCTTCTTGCCAAAAGTCAGATACCCAGGCCACTGCCACTTGGTCGGATCCATGTTGAAATCGACATTCGTGGGTATTCCGAGGAATTTCCCTTCAGGAGACTTTGCTCGACTTGATGTTCCAGAAGAAGCGTGATCGGTTACATGACGACCGCGAATAGTGTCCACCGAAGCAGCGAGTGTGTTGACGGTGTCAGAGCTATTTGAAGGAACCACACGAGGAGGGATCATAGACGAAAGATGGGTTACTAGTGAGGAGGGATAGCGACGTTCGGTATATCTTGTAGATGGGATAATATTCGAACGCGAGAGGATAATGGGACTTGCAAGATCAGATAAATCGGTTGAAAAGTCGTCAAGGATAGAAATAAGATGCGCGAAATGTGGATGAAGTTGTATTCCTGGAAAATCAATACATGAAAAAGGTTGTGTGACAGTGGTGAACCTTGGGCGTACCGTAATCTTCTGCAAAATCTGGTTGAGTTTCAATGTCCCAAGACCACGCCCAAACTGTCCAAAAACGCTCCAGTTGTAATTCCAGGGCTTGTTGTCCTAAGGACCCCAGGATTGATGACATTGATCCATGAGTGAGCTGTAACAAACGGCTAAGAGGGCTAATCTCGTTTCGTCATGGGCAAAGCTAACTTTGAACTTCTCGAATCCTTTCAAGATATGTGTTTTGAGTGCACCATCAATAACGGAGCTATACTCGTGGTCGTATATTGGGGCCAGTTCTTTCACTTTGCCTTTATCAGGAGGTGGCTTGCTCTTTGACTTGGCCTTAGCCTTGAGGTCAGGGATTCTTTCGACCTTCGCTAATTCAACACACTATAAGACAAGTTTACGTTGGTTGGAAGGAAAGCGACGAATATCCGAGCAACTGACCGCATGAATCCAAAAGTCGGGCTCTGGAGATATCATGAGCATCCGCCTTGTTTGCGAGTGGACTGTGTTGTATGGTTGCTCAGCGCCAAAGGATCTGTAAGTGCAACAATTTAGTGTTAGAATAATTCAGAAGTAAAAAAAGTAAGGGATATACTGTGAGAAGTTGATGAGCGCTTTCGCCAGACCAATCTGCCTCAGCATTCGATCCCGAGAGACGGCCCTCTCTCTGGATGTATAAAAGAGAATGTGAGCTTGTTCCTCCGCATCCTCATCGTTATTATCGACAGGTTGACCTGGACGAAGGGTTTGGTTGTAGACGGTCAGGTAAGATAATGCAGGAGGAATGCGGTTCATGTCATGGTCGTGGTGTGAGATACAATTTGATCTGCGCTTCCTGCCAACATGTGTTACATGACTGCTGTGTGACCCCAATCCCTGTAAGCACCGAGGCTTTGCCTGAATGGTAGATACAGTATGACGAGCCAGTTTGGTTAAGATATCAGTGTGAGTGGTATTACAGATCGCTTGTAAAGTAAGTGAGAGAAAACCATGCAAAATTAACGAAAACATTTGGAAAAGTGACGAATGGGAACTGTATAGTATCTATCGAACGTTCTTCCATCCTTCATCTAAATCGCCGTTCCCTGATCGCCTTCCTTCGTATCCATCGGATCGTCAGAGTCTTTCTGCGTATTCGCATCACCGAAAGGGTCGTCAGAACAATACGGGCTCAGCTCACTCTTCGCCTCATTGGACCAGTCGTAAGACTGAGAAGATGACAGTTTAACATCAAGGCTCGGTGCATCGGGTTCCCAGTCTGGATCGTCGAAGTCTTCCCCGTCGAGATCAGCGTCAGCTTCATTCGAGGAAGTCGGGGAAGCCTTGTTTGCTGGGTCTGGTAAGAGGAAACGGGCGAAAGAGGTGGAGTGGTATGATTCTTGGTAGTCCATGTCGGGTAGTTCATCGGCTGGTGGCGAGGAAACGGAAGATGTTGCGTTGGAAGGTGCAGATCGTAGGAGCCAACGATCGCTTTGACCGTCTTGGTACTGCTGAACGCGAGACGCAGCTTGTGAAATCATTTCGTTACTGCTTCTGGATCTATAATCCATAGGTTCGCTGGGTGGTGTCGGCAGCTGGGGTTCATTGTGAGATATAGACCTAATTCCGGAGCCTCCTTCTTCCATGTCTAGCTTGGGTTCTCGGCCAGCTCCCTTGATCTTCAGAAAGGACTTTCCCCCAAGGGGAGACTCTGTTCTGCGGCGATAGAAGAGAAGATAAGCATTGGCGTTCTATAGAAAGAGGGTTATTTTATGTTATTGTATGATTTTAGCGCATGTGCTTACCACTGAGTCCGAAGCTCGGGCTGATGTTACGTAGGAGTCGTCGAAGTGATACCATTTATTGTTCAGATGATTGGAAGCATACGCTCGATAGTGACCCCCTCCAAGCCCTCCAATATGTTCATCCACCGCGAAGAGGTCATAAACCAGTGGTTCGTCAAGACTTTCGAGTCCCAATGAATCGACATCTACACCCTCATCACGCAGCCGCTTGCCCACATTCCGCTCACTGACCATATCACTGAGGTTAAGTCCTTCTATGGGAAAGTCGACTAGGGTATCAATCTTGTCTCGCAAAGTTCTGTTATTGCTGAACCGTTTAAGGTGCACCACGAGGACATCTGGTGCCTTCCACAGATCAAATTTCTTGGTCGCTTGTTGATGCTTCTTGCATCGTGGACAGTACCACAAATCGTCCTCTCCCAATTGCTCTTCTTTCGTGAATTCATCCAAACAATCTTGCAATGAAATGCCCTTGTTCTTCATCTCCGAAGCTGCCTTCTTCGACGCCTCTAATTCTGGGTGAGTAAATATATCCCACTTGTCCCAAAGGGCATGTTCTGGACGAGTTCCTTCACCAAAGTAGTATATCTTCTTGTCTTCATCGAATTCGCAATAAAGAGCGTCGTCGTCTCGTAGCAGGCTTGGTTGGGTATCGTCTACCTCTTCCATCCTCTCTTCCCATGATTCCCATCGATTCGAGGAGTTGTACCCATGGAAAGCCGTGCCGTAGTCCTTGTGATTAGTCTGGAGACGAAGGTTGAACACGTCTTGTTTGACTCCAACTTGACGTAGATCAGTCTGCACGTCAGCCTCATCCACCAACATGGGCTTCTCGTCGACAATGTCTCCCTCTGGCGGAGGAGTCGCTTCCAGGGTAACAACCTTTCCATCTTCGCGAATCTCTGTGATAGAATCTACGGGGGGATATCCATTGATGCGAATGGAGACGGCATCGATGTCAGAACTAGGTCCAATCTCCCACGTATATAGGTCTTGAGCATTAGCAGTCCAGCGAGAGATTCGCTTGACCATGGCTTCATACATTGCATCAACGTCCTTTGCTTGTTCCTGATCCACCACCGTGACAAGTGGGTATCCAAATAGCGGTACCGAGCTTCTGATGTTGGTGAAGTAAGTGCTGCGCACGCTGGCCTTGGCTTCGCAAAAGTAGACTGGCAAAATCAGGGGATCGTCGGGCTTTCTCTTATAAGACCTGCTCTGCCGGGAGTTACATGGCAGCTCGAAGCAAACAATGACATCCGAGGTCGACATATCGCCAACGGGCACGTTGTCATCCAAATTCTTGTAAAAGCGATTGTTAAAGATTTCCAGCGTTAAGAGCTGGTGGGAAGTTAGTGGAGCTTCTCCAAGAATCTATTAAACGAACATTTTCAGGAATGGCACCCATCCAACGACCGAGAAGTTGTCTAAGTTCCTTAAATGAGGCATCACGACCAATTTCGACAGGTACCTAACATATAGATCAATAATGCAGCATATACACTATGAGAACACCTACTTTTACATGAGGCTTCTCGGCATCCCATGGGACGTAGAAAACAGAATGTTTCCATTTCTTATGAACAGGTAAAGGCAATGTGAGGTACATGAAGGGATCGAAAGTGATAGAGACCTGCAAAAGAAGTTTAGAGAACAAACTGGACTTCTCATCTTGAGGGACTAACCTTCTGACACTCTGGACAGACAAGTGTGCTTTGGTATTGTCCTTGGAATAAATCGACGATGACACTATCATTCCGCTTCATATAGCCTTCCCATGATTTCTGAGCAAGCTGAACCAACTCCAAGTCGCCTCCGCCTTCCCAGTCGGGTTTCTCGACGTAAGGCTTCTTCAAAACCCTGTTTAGGTCCTCGTGCAGACCGTCAAGGAGGAAAGCGACGAGCTCTTGTGAGTCGTGTTGTTGGTAGCCACTGAATTGAGGAGCGAAGCGTTGGAGTTGAGTCTTGAAATCTCTAGGCGAGTACGACGTAGACGGCCCACTCGTCGCCCATATGCGATCAAGTAACGACCCAAAGGCTTCTGCGATTGCCCCTCCCATGCCTAAAGGATTGTCCCTGTTGATTTCGTCCTCGAAAACGCCACCTGTGATTTTGATAAACTAAATTCATCTAAGCCCCCGGGAAACGCACTCAAAAAGTAATCCGTCAACTCCTTCGTGTGTCCCAAGCATTGAAGCGCCGAGTTCATGAAGCAGGTGTTACCCCTGCACAACGTCAGCTAAATGCATTAGAACGGAATGGCAAGGCTCACATATTACCAAGCCCCAATGTTCCAGGTTCCAAGGTTTTCGAGAGGCTCTTATTTCCGCTCAGAGTCAAAGAAACCGACGGGGTCTTGGATGATCCGGAGCCGAAAAGCCCACTACTTTTATAAGTAGAGACACTACTTGCAGGTGAGAATGTTGAAGACATGCGATTGAAAAACCCTTCGTTCGAGCTGAAGATAGGGGCAGGTTGGAGGGTTGACGAAGGTGCCTCAGCAAGCCAGCCATCAGCTTGTTTGAATTCCACGGCGAAAGAATCGTCGGATTCAATGCCTTCCTCCTCCAGCGTACTTTCGCTTGAGTCGACAATTTTAGTGTCAGAAAGTTCAAGGTCTGCTGCCGGGAACTCAAGCTTCGCTGAATCATCTAGTAGGCTGCCGATCTTCCAAACACGGAATGGAGTATCTTGGGTCGTCGATGTTACCAAGGCGGCGAGTTTTGTGCACAATGTCGTGATAGTCTCGCCAGCTGAAATCGTTAGCCATGCATGGTTGGCATCATTTGAGCTACTCTGAGCTTTAATGATTCTGAAGACTTTTAAACGCAGAGGGTGTAGTTCGATGCTAGCTTGTTTCGAGATGCCTCTCGCAACAACAGCTCTCGGGAGTGGATGAAGTGGTGATCCATACCTGTCAAATGTAATTATCCAACCTCAAGGTTGAAAGGTCTTAATTGCTCACCATTGTACAAACAGATTCCAAACCTCGGATGGTACATATTCGACTTCTACACCTTCCACCGGTGATGATTTGAGGTTGCTAAATTCATCCAGAAGAGGTGTATTGTTGACTGGACCAAGTTGCTCTTCAGTGACAGAGCCTTCTTTATCGATTTCTCCGGTGCAAGCTTTCGACCACCTCCGGTACCAAACGCGTGATACAAGATACCAAGTCTCTCCCACCTCCATCTTCCTCTCCTTTCCCTTCTTTACGATCTGAAGCTTCTCTTCCTTGGTGACTGGTTGCATTGCACTTTCTTGATACGATGGTGGCGAAACAACTGGTGGTGTATCTAACGCGCCTGATTCAGCCATGTACGCGTCAATATCGTGATTTTGATCAGCAGCAGCTGGTGAAGAAGTAACCCGTTGTTGATCGGAAAGAGGACTCCGGCCTTTTGCTTCGCTTAAAGAATTATCGGCAACAGAGCGTTTTACAGAAGAGGTCGATGCAGCCGAATCTGATTGCATAGACTCTGTTCGCTGCCTCTTTCTTCCTGGAAGAGGGGGTGGCTCAGTGCTGCCAACACGACTCGGACGATCTGGACCTGGAGACGGGGCTTGCATGAGCGGTTGGAGGTAAGAATTTGAAGTAAGATTGGCCACTTGTTTATACTTTTGTAAAAGGAGGTAAAATGTTCAACAAAAGGAATAAAAACAATGGTGGCCGCCGCGCTCAATGCCACAGCTTCAAGTTCGCCGCGTGTATAGAGCTGTCACATCTCGTGACATACACCATTACACTTCGACCATACAATAATAATAATGATCTCAAACCATTGAATCAAAATGTTACAGGTCTTCTTAGCCCGCCATGTCTGTTCAAAGTATGTTATCTGGTACTCGCTGATCCTTGATTCCAATTCTTTTGTAGGCAAACATCTCTTGAACACGCCAGAGTCTCTGGTGGTAGAGTCACTCAGGGGCGTCTGTGCGACTAATCCGGAAGTGGCTCTTGATGAAGCGAACAAAAGTAAGCATAGCTTTCTGACTCAAAATCGTGAGCGAAGTTCATCCCTGCGCAGTTTTATTCCAGAAAGCTGTCGATCGCTCCAAAGTTGCGCTGGTTTGCGGTGGAGGATCAGGCCATGAGCCAGCCCATTCTGGATTTGTGGGTAAGTCATTTCACTTTCCCTCTGAAACCTGTGTCTCTAAATCAAAGATGATAGGCAAGGGCATGTTGTCGGGTATGTGGCCAAGCGATATCGTGTGCATTTTTTCTAAGATTTCCAGCTGCTGTATGCGGGAACATTTTTGCCTCTCCAAGTCCAAGTCAAGTCAGAAATGCTATCAATCTCGTGGATAATCAAAAAGGGCGAGTCGTCGAGATTGCTTGAAAAATAAACTACTTAATAATTCCTTACGCATCGCAGAACCTTAATCGTCGTAAAGTTAGATCCGGCTATACGATACACATGGAACCATACTCACATGATTCTAAGGAATTATACAGGCGACGTCTTAAACTTCGGGCTGGCGAAGGAACAATTCGGCGCGCTTCACCCAGAAAAGTCTAACAGCCTTGAATTTGTCATCGTTGGTGATGATGTAGCGGTTGGCCGGGAACAGGGCAAAATTGTAGGGCGCCGGTGGGTTGCATTGACTTGGCGAGTTCTACAAAGACTGATTCTACCTTCCGGCTCGAAATAGCGGGCTTGCTGGGACAGTCTTAGTCTACAAGGTTGCAGGCGCACTCGCACAAAGTGGTGCAAGTCTGAATGAAGTGTACGAAATCGCAACTTGGGTTGCAGGTCGCCTTGCAACTATTGGTGTTAGCCTTGGTCATACTCACGTGTGCACGACGCGTTGGTGACCCATAAACTTTGAACTGATTTAACAAACAGGTTCCTGGAACTGGCACCTCCGAATCTGATATCTCAACTTCAGAAATAGAAATTGGTATGGGAATCCATAACGAGAGTGGTCATAAACGCGTATCTCCTATCCCAAAACTTTCCGAGCTCATCCCACAGCTCCTCGATTTGTTAACCTCCACGACAGATTCCGATCGATCTTTTGTTCCCTTCAAAGGTAGAGATGAAGTCGTCGTATTGGTGAATAACCTGGGAGGATTAAGTGAACTCGAGTTGGGTGGGATTGTTGCCGAAGTTCGAAAAGAATTAGACGCCCGGGGTTACGGCATCTCTCGCCTGCTGTCAGGGACATACATGGTAGGAGATATGTTTATTCTGAGTAAATATGATCGCTCATCAGGAGCCTTCAGACAAGTCTCAATATGCCTGGGTTTTCAATTACTTTGTTCATGTTGCCTGAGAAGAATTCAACATCCTCCCCATCCATTGACTTGATCCTCTCATTATTGGACGAAGAAACCGATGCCCCAGGATGGAAGTGTACATCTAAAGCTGTTGTTTCTTCGCTCGATAAATATTCTTTCCATTCTAAAACAGAAGAACATCGCAATCCTGGGCAAAATGGTTTGCCTGCTTCTGATCCGAATTCGTTCATTGACAGCATCAAGAAGGCTGCACAAGCCCTTATCAATGCTGAGCCAGAAATCACGAAAATGGACACTATCGCTGGTGATGGAGACTGTGGTTTGACTTTGAAGGTAATATAATATTACTGCAAATTCTCATTCTAATTGCGAGCCTGCTCCTTAGGCTGGTGCTGAAGGTGGAATCTAGTGCTTATTCTGACATACCTGCTAAAATTCTCAAACATTTCCTTTAGCCGTTCTTTCTAAGGCCGAAACTGGCGAACTATCTGGCTCCGACGTGGCTCAAGCGATGATCAGCATTTCTCAAATTGCAGAAGACAAAATGGGTGGTACTAGCGGAGCCTTATATTCGTGAGTTGACTAAACGTAATGGTCGCCTTTCTAGAAGTTAACTTTCAATGTAGGATCTTTTTCTCCGCCCTCGCTCAAGGCCTCCATGCGAGCGGTGATTCGAATCACGTATCTAGCCAAGGCTGGACAAAAGCACTTCACGACGCTCGTGACAAGCTCTATACTTACACTCGGGCCCGCCCTCCTTCGAGGACATTGGTGGATCCACTTGATGCATTTATCTCGACTCTTAGCAAAAGTTTTGATGCATCAGTGAAAGCTGCCGCAGATGCTGCAGAGAATACTAGGGATGTCGAGGCAAAGGCGGGTCGGAGTGCCTACGTGGAAGGTGATAGATTGAAGAACGAGAAAATTCCAGATCCTGGCGCTTGGGGTGTTAAGGTGATCTTGGAAAACATTTGATCTTCAAAGATCGGATGCTTTACCGCAATACTGAGTTCAACGTAATATGTCACACATGTATATTCCGAAAAGAAAAATCTGGATTGACTTGACCCAAGGTAGACCTTGATTAGATCGTTCCACCCGTGACACTCCAAATCCGCCATGAATTATTAAAGACAGTGATAGAAATACAAAATGAGTGTGGGTATGTTACAACGAGCGTTATTAGAAACTAGGTGTTTTTGACTCCCGGGATCCCAGGATCAATCTAAGTAGTAGACCGTGACGAATGCGTCGCGGTGCTTCGTTTTTCAAATCGACCATGTGAAGAAAGAGCGATGACCTCTTCTTCAACACGAAGCTGCCGACGATATTCTAGTGACCTAATTGGTGTTGTTTCGCGGTACATGACATCGATTTGTTCAAGACTGAGGCCCTTAGTCTAAATGAAGTGTTAACAAAACAACTCTTGAACAGACAAAGGAAAGTCGCACCTCTGGAACACAAATAAAAGTAAAGAAAATCGATATAAAGCAGGTAGATCCCCATAAAAAGAAGACTTTCGATCCCAGACCAGCTGAGCCAGGCTCACTATTGACCAGGTAAGGCGCTAAAGGCCAAAATCAGCTACGATTGAAGTCATGACTTGCAAAATACTTACTGGCATAGCCTAACGCAAAATTGATAATCCAATTGCTTGCAACCACAAGCGACATCCCCTTGGCACGCAGCTCCAGAGGGAACAACTCCGGTGTTACAACCCAACTGATAGGACCCCAGGTGGCGGCAAAGAATGCAATGAAGGTACAAACAAATGCAATCAACACCTGCTGTCCAGCGATATTGTCCACAGAGATCGTCACACCAACAACCGCTACGATATACTCACACAACGACATTCCCAATGAACCCACAATCATTAGCCGCCGTCGACCCCACCGTTCTACACACCAGATGGCAGGAAGGGTCATGGTCACGTTGACGGTGTTGGTGATAACGGAGATCAGGAAAGGGTCACGTAGACCCGAGTTCTTGAAGAATGTTGTACCGTAGTAGAATATGAAATTGACTGCATAGGTTAGCGTCATCAGTTACAAATGTAAGAAGGAGACCGCAGAGACGTACTTCCAGTGAGCTGTTGGCAAGCCTGCATCAGAATACCAGTGACTGTGCGGAAAAGCATTCTGTTCTCTCTGGACCTAAAGCAATCACGGTAGGACGTAGCGCCGACAGCGAGTTCTGCTTTATAATTAAGACTGATATCGTCGATCTCTGTCATAACTTCAGGGCTGTTTGGAGGACACCCCATTAATCTTGACAATGAATCCGCAGCATCCCCCAACCGGCCTCGTTTGATTAGCCATCGTGGGGATTCAGGAAGGAAGAGCATTCCGCCACCAAGCAGAAATGCCCAACCAAACTGAACAGCCAGGGGTATCATGTATGCGGCTGAGGTTTCGTAGTTTTTCGTGACATTGTTAATGATAGCGGCAAGGAGAAGGCCGATCGTAACACACAGCTGAAATATCGTGATTACAGCGCCTCTGATCCATTTGGGTGCACTAACCAAACATCAATAACAGGCGTGAAGAAAGAAATTCCCAGCTCACCATTCAGCTTGATACATGGGTATAAGTGATGAAACACAGCCTACGCCAACACCAGCAAATAAACGTCCAATGGCAAATAACGGGATTGTTCGAGCAGCGGTTTGCATGCCAGCTCCCGCTGCGAAGACAACACAGGCGGCCACAATGGCCCATTTTCTCCCCAAGTGATCTGCAAGATTATTAAGCAGCCAAACGAACTCTCTGGCCGCACAAAACTCACCAGCAGCGGGCGCTGATAGTAGTGCTCCAACAACTGTACCCGCTGATAAGATGGAAACTAAGAACGATTCGCTGGAGAGAGGTATCATATATCCGGAAGGGCTTTCCTGCAGATTTGTCGCAGGATGACCAAATTGTCGCAACCAAATTTTCATCTCTTTGATGCCTCCAAGGACTCCGGTCTCGTAGCCAAAAAGAATACCGCCAACGGCGCTAAATGCTGTAGGTGGGCGCGCTCAGGGTTCGCGCCAGAGAAAATATTTTGAGGAAACGTACTAGTCATTGCAATACCACTATAGCTTGCCTAAGACGTTGTCTGCATTAGTTTAGTAGGAACCGGTGCGGGAAGTACACACCTTGGACCCAACAGTCCCTAGAGAGTAGCTACTAGCCGCAGACAAACGTCCCCGCATTTTGATAACACGCGTCGAGCTTGTTGAAATTGAACTAACAGACAGCAAAAGGGCGGAGAAGGCAGTTTGTAAACAATCCTGGGCCGCATCTTGTATCATCTATTATAAACGAGGTCGAACACCTGGATGGGGAAAATGAAAGTCATTTAGGCAGTCGGGTTCCTTGCATCATTCTATAGAGAAGGGATGTTGCGATGGGGAAATTGTGTGGAACGAATCCAACGGTAGCGCCAACTGGGTCCGGCAACCTTATTGGCGCCGCCGATTGCGGCATCTTGTTTTGATCGACGCACCAATGATCATTGACCAGTACGATCATTGCACTTTGGAGAATGCTTGGAATGGCGGCATCGATGTGCTTTGAAACTTTGTCAACATGCAGCTCTAGGGAATAACTTGAAGAGTCACTATGCTGGTGATAACTGAAACGGGGATTAAACCTAAGCGGAACAGACACTTGTGAATACTGAACCGCATGCTAGAGAGAATGACCTGTTAGACGGAGTTGAAATTGGAAACGTATGGAGGGTGAAGGCCGAACAGCTAGTTGGGTGGTAAATTTGTGTCTAATAAACCATTAGTGTGCGTCCGGATGTCACATCGATCTCAAAAACACCTCCAACCCCGTTATTGTGCTCCATCAAACGACCACAATTTTTCTGATCTCAGGCAAAGACGTTTCAGTTGCAAAACCTTGCGAATATTGGAAAACGAGGTTGCAAATCAGCCGACAACAAGCAAGAGTCCTGAGAAAAAAGCCAGCGAAGAAACTGAACACAATTGTATACAGATTCAAAAAGATTATTCAGAAAGCTGAAATCCAAACAATCGTAAAAATCATCCATCAAGTGAACTGCTCATCGGCAAGCCTATTTGGCTAGATGAAACAGATCTTGTACTCTGAGTATTGGAATCTTTAGTGGTTTCAGTAAGGAACAATTCGATACGTCTAGGGTAAAGCATCAGCTCGGGGAATACGTTTTAGTAAAATTTTACAAACAGACCTTTGCGAGCGAGCGGGTGCGGCGCTCTAAAAGTTAGTTCCATCAGTGTTGAGGAGATGCTAGTTGGCAAAGCACTGCAGACAACTCGATCAAATGGCTGTATCGTAATTGTGTTACTTGCAAGGTCATTGAATTCCGCAAAGGCAAATCGAAAAAGTCGGAGGTTCAATTTTCATATGTCCAGACCACAGAGATATGGTAACAAGATCCAACATCAAGGAAATAGAACCAGCAGCACGTCTATAAACCTTCGTACATCATATCATGGGGCGCCACTGAGATAGTTCGTATTTGCAATCCGGAGAAGTATTGCTAGCGCTCATGGGTAAGAACTTCCCATTGAGTATCACGGAACTTGTTCTGAGAGACCTTGACGACTATAAACTTCTGAAGAGACCTTAGTGTTTCGAAAGTGGAAAAGGTGGAGATTGTGCAGTTGAAACTCGCAGGATAGGCCCATAATAAACCTGCCCTAAATTGTGTCCAAAAATAGCTCTGCTTCCTTTCAACATCGAATTTTCACGGAACGGAACTGTTTCTTCGTCTTCGAGGTGCCACAGAACTTGTCATTTTTATCGTTGGGATTTGATTCCAATGGGCCAAACTAGCTCAGTACCTCAAACACCAAACCTCTCTTCTGGTGCCTCAAAATGTCCTATTCCTCACGACGCCCCTGTGGCTTCTTCCTCGAAATCCGGCGCTGCGCAATGCCCTATCGACCACACCGCACTGGCAAAGCCAAAGGCTGCGCAATGCCCGATTAAAGATGGCGAGATAAACCCCCTCAACCAAATGCCGGACCTGGCCCAAGTGCGACAGGAAAATCAAACAATGGACTTGCCTCTTGAGCGAACCATTTCGTCAATCCCTAGAGATGGCGAAGCGAAATGGGAGTACCCGTCGCCGCAGCAATTCTACAACGCGCTAGTGCGCAAAGGATGGGAAACACCGGAAGACGAAGTTGGCCCTATGGTTGATATCCACAATTTCTTGAATGAAGAGGCGTGGCAGGAGGTGAAGAAGTGGGAAAAGCGGAGAACAAAGTCGGTCCCTGCCTGGTCTGAATGAAATGTCTACTGAAATGAATCCTTTGCAGCGACGATGATATCCAGCTAGCTCGGTTCCAGGGAAAGCCAGGTCAGATGTCGCCGAAAGCCCGCATGTACTTATTTGCCGGCTGGCTCCTCCCTTCACGATTTAAGTAAGTCAGTTGCCACATATTGAACTTCCTGTACTTATTCGCTCTCTATCGTCCAGCAATGAACCTCCGTTTGACCGGCATGACTGGGTTGTTCGACGACCGAAGACTGGTGAAGAAGTCCGCTACATCATCGACTACTACTCTGCACCTCCCGAACCCGACGGCATGCCTGTATTCTCCTTAGATGTTCGACCGGCGCTCGACGACTTCAGCAGCGTGAAAGATCGAATTGCTTTCGCTACTCAATATATATGGAAAGCATCCAATCATGACAAACAATAAGCCACCTGCTGCTTCTCACCGTTAGACTTTATCGACTTAACCTTATAGATTTTACTTAGCGCGCCCGGTAATATTTGCTATTCACCACTCATTGGAATGATGTATATTACTCGACAGATCGTAATCGTTTTGTTCTTTTCACACCGCGCTGGCCAGCGTACCGAGTCATTTGACCGGTACTCATTATTCTGGGTAGGATCTCATTTCAAAACACGCAAGACCACACAGATAAAAATGCGCACAAGGATTTGCTCCTCGACAACTTCAATATCGCCACCATTTTGATGAGAGTGGATATCTACCAGTACCCGGTTACATCCACTCCATGATATTGCCCTTGAATGAGAATTCAGTGTGGGAAGGTAAGGGAGCCGTTATTATTCTGATAAGAGTTCTTGTGTCTGCCAACTAGGACCAAGTATCACTGCCAATGCCGGTATCAAATCCTTCGTTTCTGGACTCTGATCCTGAAGCGACAGCCGAACTGTCGGAGAAGTTGATAAGGCATCCAGAAACGGACCATCATCAACAAACCATTGTTCGTCTTCGTCGGTGACAGGTCCTGGTGGAAGAAGCTCCAATGCAGCGGAAAGCTAAGTCTCAATGTATCCAGAACGACCCACCTGGATAATTGGCTCTGTCATATTAGTTCACCTCTCTGGGGCGGAGTGAGTCTTTTCGATTCTAGACATGATGCGAGCATCCAAGGAAGCAACACAACATGTTCAGGATGAATCTTTTCTGTTGTGTGAGGTTTGGTTGGCACGATTGGACGAAATGTTCACAGTTGCCCGAAGATGGTTAGTCATTCGTTTTTTCTGTTATATTTACCACCGAATTCAAACTTCTATCAGGCGTTATCACAACGACTCTGAACAACGGAAATGCCCAAGCGATATGGCTCCAACAAAAGTCGTATCAGCATGCAGGAAGCTGAGGTTTTGATTATTTAGGATGAGGCAGATTCTCCAGAGAACGCCACCTTAACAACGGATTTAAGGATCGTTTTTTATGCGCCACCCTTCAAAAACGGCCAGCGATTGAGAGTTGCAGGCCACTTCTCACGACGATTCAGATTGGAAGAGGGCGGAGATACTGGCTCATTCGTAGTAAAAGAATCAAGTGTAGCTTAGAGTGTAGTACGCAACTCTTTCCTCATTATCATGAAGATCCAATGAAAACAACTACATAGAGAGGTAAGCGCAAAATTTTAAATTAGAGATGCTGGAGTGTTACCTTTGTTCAAAATAATATGCAGGTACAGTATTCTATTAGAAGTGCATACACCGCCTAGCCACTGCCTAGCACTGCTTCCTGATATTTAGGCGCCAGGCGTACTATGCACGACTCCGATTGACTATTAACTGTGGCTATTAGTGACTATAACTCGGATGCTGTCTGAGGACAATTTTCTCTGTTCTCTTTCTTTCCGCACATCCGAGTCGCAGGTTGTTTGCATGCCAGGCTGCCTTCCCTTTTTTTCACATCGGCGCACTTGGCGAACTCCGACTTGGAATCCGATCTTGAAAACATGTACACAAATGAGTACCAAGAAGAATGGTCAAGCTACTACCAAAAATTATCAAAGCCCTTTGAAGTTTATATCTAGTCTCATCGTCGATTCAGAAGCCTGCACCAGTGTGAAGTTGTAAGTTCCGTGTCTAATATTACTTGTGAGTGGCGCTGAGGGAACCTAACATTTCCAGGGGTGAACTAGACGTCTTGACCGCCAATTCGCATATGGTAATCCCACTTGAAGAAAACACATTAAACGCCGCCGTCCTCTCATCGGGGACTGCACCACCGTTGGATCCTGAGGCCAAACGTGATTATTCTCTTCAACGTCTGCTTACACTGCTCTTACAATAATACGATTATCTAGCAGAGAGCCCACCAAGCGCGTCCACACAAGTGTGTGCATTTTATGTTAGGAATTTGTCAAACTTCTAAAATTCGCTAGGAAGAACGCAGAGTTGAACAAGCTCAAGGTCAGTGATTGTCATGTCTTTAAAATTTCTGTACGATTTTATATTGAATTCGCTAGTAGCTTCTTTGGACGGTGAGACCGCTGATGGATTGACCACGACGCCGTTTGACTTCAAGTTGCTCCCGAACGAGCTTCAACACGAAATCTTTATCTCTGTTGTGGGCTTATTGCGGAATGAGAACCAAAATTGTCTCAGAAGCATGGCAAGCCTAATGATGGTCGCAAAGCGGTTCTACGACTGGTACGTACCAGTGCCCACGCTGAATCCCTATTACCCTCTTACGACTGCTTTTAGGGTTTTACCGTGCCTGTACAACACGGTATCATTAAGCTCCAATAACACCTCATTTCTTGAGACTATACAGTCCCGTCACAATTCGCCAACATTTTTCACCAAGCATATCAGGAAGCTCTGCTTGCCATATTATATCCCATCCAAGGACGCAGAACTTATTCTTTCACTCTGTAGTGATGTTGTCGACCTGGCTTTCTGGGTAGACTACCATTCATCATTCCCTGGTCGAAGCATTGTTCCTCTTCTGACCTCTTTTCCACTCCGCCGATTGAACATCGAAGCAAGGCATTTTGAGTCGCTTTTTGTTGGTGTCAACCAGCCCGCATGGCTTCATGCACTCTCGCATCTTAGCATCGTTTATTGGAACCACGACTACCCTCCAGAACTTCGGCATCTTGATAAGCTATCATCGCTTACTCACCTCTCCCTCAACGTAAACGACGATCACCTAACTTCTACGTCTCTGGGTAAAATATTATCAGCCTGCAAACAGCTAAAGCTCATAGCAATCTACGGTCAGCAGCAACTTCTTGACCAATCTGTTCGGCCGGTCGATTCAAGGGTGGTTTTTACCACTTATTCTGTCAGCGTTCTCCGTGAATGGGAGCTGCAAGCCAATGGTCTGGAAGGTTGTGCTTGGAAGAGAGCAGAAATGCAGAGTTTAGCTCAGTTTGACGCCGAGTAGTGTTGTTGTTGGTGGGAATTTCAGCTTCATGCGCGACGCGGCGAAGTCCTCCACTCACTTCCTGTTGTAATGCAACACTTACAAAAGTGGAAAGACTGGAGCTCGACGAGACACCTAAAAATATTAGTACTACTTCACCTCGATGAACATGCCACTTGTCATTAGTTCAAACGATCTCCCAGTCATTCCGCATTGTTGAAGACGCTTCTGTAGTATATCACTGTTTTCTTCATTTAGGGTATAAAATGCTCATCTTATGTGGAGCTAGAACTTTACTTGTTGACATCTAAAATAGAATAGTATCTGAGTATAATATTGGGCGTTGGAGGTCGTGATTTGTTGGTGGATTCAATAAGTGGATGAGGAGGTAAAGCCTAAGCACGTGAATGCCCTTTTGTAGAGCAATTGACATGACATTGACTTGAAGTTGGAGAAGTTCTCATCTTGTTTCCTGCCCTTTTTTTCGAGCGCTTTTCATGCCAGGGTGCACTTATCTGTTTTCACGCCTGCGTATTTGGCGACGTCCGGCTTCAAAATCAGAGGTGGAATTTGAGAAGAATGGCCAGCTTTCCGCAATCAATCAACTTGAAGGCTCTTTGAAGTCTATATCTTCACTGGCAGAACCTATTATGGATCTGACAACCCGTACTGCTAGCTCAGAGCTGTGAGTTTTGAGTCTGGTACTGCTCGCTCCGTGTTTTTTTGGCTCTACTCAGTACGGCCGGAATAGAGCGAACGCCTGCAATTCCACTACCGTCCAGCATGACGGGAACGGCGTAGACGCCTCCATCGCGGCAGGGAGTGCACCAACGTCGGATGATCGGACGAAAGGTAAGCACTATCTCTTGTTATGCTCGTATTTTTCTAATTACCTAAGTGTTTAGTACAGAACCTACCAACCGCATTCACGGAGGTGCGTGCATCTTGCAGGATTCAGCCGACTTCTAAGTCTTCGCTAGGAAAAGCGAACTGGCGGACTTCAACAGCTTAATGGTCAGTTAACCCAATGCTTTTATGTGCGCTCTGATATCAACTTGCGGTTGGATTACTAGTTTCTGGCCATGTTGATGGATCAGGAACCATAACTTTTGAACTGCTCCCAAATGAGCTTCAACGCGAAATCTTCATCTTCACCACAAGCTTATTCCGGGAGGAGTCTCATGCCCCTCTAAGCAGCATAGCAAGCTTAATGCTGGTGGCACAGTGCTTCTACGACTGGTATGGTTCCTTAGTGGGATTGCTATTACAGTCTTAAAAACGATTTCAGGGTTTTGCCATGCCTCTACGACACGGTAACATTACATACCGACAACACTTTATTTCTAAGGACCATACAGTCCTATCACGACTCTCCAACCTTTTTCACCAAGTATATCAAAAAACTCTGCCTGCCCTACTATATGATATCCAAGGACGCGGAGCTCGTTCTGTCACTCTGTGACAATGTTGTTGATTTAGCTTTTTGGATAGACTACCGCACAACAGTGCCTGATCGGAGTATTGTACCACTTCTCTCCTCATTGCCACTCCGCCGACTCAACATTGAAGCAAGGCACTTTGAGTCACTTTTTGTCGATGTCCACCAGCTCGGATGGCTCCATTCGCTTACGCATCTGAGCCTTGTTTATTGGGACTTTCAGCGCCCTTCAGAAGTTCTACATCTTGAAAAGCTACCTTCGCTTACCCACCTCGCCCTCAGCCTGCATGATAATCGATTACCCGCAACATCCCTCGTCGAAATATTATCTGCGTGTAAACAAATAAAGGTTTTGGCCCTCTACGGACAGAAAGAACCTCCTGAAGAATCTGGTTGGGCGGTGGATTCGAGGGCGGTTTTCATCACTTATTCATCCGAAGTTGTTCGCGAATGGGAGGTGCAGGCCAATAATCTTCAGGGCTGTGGCTGGAAGAAAGCAGAATTACTGGCTAAGTCCAGTCATGACTAGTTTTTCCCAAGTTTTTCGCCCATTGTGTTGAGTCAATTTTTTTTTGGTGAGAAACACTCTTTGTTAACTTTCTGTGCTAGAAAGGCGTACCCACAGGTACCGCCACTGTTATTTATTTTACTCGTCAATAGTTGGCAAAATCTTTGTAATTCATACTTATGTTATCCACGAAAGAGGACTGGACGTCGTTCTTGTACGCCGACACTTAGGCGCCGGCGCCACGTGAGCTTAAATTACGTATGCGAATTTTTTCTCGTGATCGGAGAGAGTCGAAATTTGGACTGTAGCCGCTGTTCAGCGCTGTATTCCTCCAATCCGCCGACGCTCTTCATTTCCCTCCATTCCCGCCTTTTCTCTTGTCCTTGACCCCAGATATGTTGCCGCGCAATCTTCAAAGTCTCGTACTACGTAACGCGGCACGTAACCGTGCATTGCTGGCGAACCGATATGTCCTCTCGTCTAGCTCATTGCCATTTCGGATAGCGGTTACCGTTAATAATGGGCAACTATCTGGGTTCCATTCGTCGTCGAGAAGACAAAATGAGCTCCCCAAATCACCATTTCAAACTTTTGTGGACGTTCTGAAAGACGAATTGAAGAAGAACAGAGAACTACAGGAGAATGTGAAACAGCTTCAAGGGGATGTGGACAAGTTTCAGGACTCAGAGGCCATGAAGAAGGCTCGGGCTGCTTACGAGCGGGCAAGGGTACGCTTTCTTATGTTCCGAGACCGTGCAGAATCTTTTTGACGCGTTTATTACATAGTTAACTTCAAGCATTAAAGAGAACCCTAAGCTCCGGGCTGCTGCAGAGGAGCTGAAGAGAGCTGGAATTAAGGTTGGAGATGCTGTCGGGGAGGCTTTGCAAGCCATGGAGGAGAGTGAGGTTATGCGTGCGGTATGTTTAACCCTGCCAATGAGCGTTGAATGAACACAAATTGACCTCGGCATAGATTTCGCGTGCATCTTCGGCTGTTTCGTCAGCAGTCGAAAAGTCGACGGAGCCTATCAGGAAGACTGTGGCTTACAAAACCCTTGCGGAGACATTGGTTGACGCTCTGGATGACAGTGGGAGTGCCAAACATGCAGGCTTTGAGGAGAAAGAGGCTCGACGGTTGAGACGCCAGCAACGCCTTGCCAAAGCCGGACGCGCTGCTGGTCTTGGACCAAAGCGTGTTGTTGCTGATCCAGAGTTCGTGTTTTTATCTTTTTCCAAGTATATGAAAGAGAGGCTGAATGAGTTCATAGAGCTGGTGAAGCCGTCGTTCTTCACAAAGACTCACCTAAACGTGAAGCATGGGAGAAGATGAAGGAGGAAAATCCTGTCCTACGCAAAATCACTGAGCTGCGTCATGCTTACGAGGAATCTGAGAACCCAGTCGTCTCTTCTGTCCGGACGGTGACGGATACTGTGGGCTCATGGTTCGAGGAAAATGAAACAGCTCAAGTCATGCGGTTAATGAAGAATATGGACCCTGATTTCAATAGAGAGATGTTCGAGAGGGAGCTGAGGGAGTATATTGTGCCTGAGGTTGTAGATGCGTATCTTTCTGCTGATCAGGAGTCATTGAAGGCCTGGTGTGGGGAAGCAGTAAGTTGGATGCTCTCTAGAAAATTCTCGTTGTTAACGTTTATGGTAGACATATAATGTCCTGTGGGCAACGATGGAGCATTTCCTAAAACAAGGCCTCATTTCAGGGAGTAGAGTTTTGGACATCCGTCAAGTGGACGTACGTTTCTCTCTCTTTCAATTTTGTCCCCGTCTAACTCCACTCTTCGTTTTAGGTAGCAGATGCTAAAATTCTTGAGAACGAGGTTCCTGTTTTTCTCATCAGTTTTGCCACCCAAGAGATGATGCTTTTCCGGAATGCCAAGACCGGAGAAGTCGCTGTCGGTGCTGAGGACAAGGTCGAGCAATGCACATATGTGGCCGCTATCACACGGTTACCCGAAGAACTCGACAATGAACTGACGGGAGGTTGGAAGGTTGTTGAGGTGTGCTTTCCAGTCCCCTTCAAGCCATTCCCAAAGGAGCTGACCCGAATTTCCGCAGATGGCAAGAAGGAGTGCACGAGCATATCTTTAAAAATACACACCGATTTATTCAGGCATATTTATCTCCTACACTTACACCGCATAGATCAGTATACAACCCATAGGCATAATTGTTCTAATCTCGCTGTCGATATTCGGTATAATGATCACCCCACTCACTGTTGCTTTGGATTTTTTCCTCCAAATTCTGACTCTGCGCGTAACGGACTCTAATTTGTCGCGTCAACGCGTCAGCATGTGACACTGATGAGACGCGGTACGCCTTGAATTTTTTCTCACGAAGGTTTTGGTGGTCAACCTAAACTACCTTTCTATATCCTGTCGCCCAATTATCCATGTCTAAGTTCTCAAAGTCCTCACGGTCAGGTCTAGCCACCGTTCGACGGGATTTCGACGATGAACCACCAACGTCATCTCCGGAAGTGCTCTTGGATTGTGATTGGCAACCGACACAAAGACCAGCGGCGGCTGCTCGTTCAACAGCTAAACCAAAAGCATCAAGCTCAGGTTCTGCAGAAAGGTTGAAAGCTATTCAGGCTGCTCTGCTAGGGCATGCAGCACCTGCGGCACCACTCCCACCAACACCACCGTTGGTTCCCTCAACATCGCAGAATAAACGCCCCAGTCCGACGAGTGTGCAAGACCCTCCTCCACCCTCGAAGAGGTCTAGAATTCTTCCACCAAACTGGCATGATACCGTTATGACAGAATCTAGCATCAGAATCCCCTCATCATCAGCTTCATCGGGTTCGACATCTTTCTCGCAGCGTAGCTCAAGCTCGCGAACCTCTCAATCGGGTGAGAATGGAGCAGGAGCTATGTCGATGAGCCCAAAGGTTGCGCCTGTTTTTTTAAGTCAAGAACAGACGACAATTCTGAAGTTGGTGGAGGGTGGCGAGAGTCTCTTCTATACCGGCAGTGCTGGTATGTGTTCCCTTTCTGATAGTTGACCTCTATGCTGACCGGAATCAAATTCGACAAGGAACTGGCAAGTCGGTCTTACTAAGAGAGATTATCAAGACTTTGAAGAAGAAATTTACGAAGACCCCTGATGCTGTGGCTATTACTGCATCGACCGGTTCGTGCCCTTTCAAATGATTTTCATTTTCTTGATTTAAGAGAAGAAAAAAAGGTATCGCTGCTTGCAACATTGGCGGTGTAACGATCCACTCTTTCGCCGGAATTGGCCTTGGTACTGAAAAACCCGAAGAGTTAGTAACCAAGATCAAGAAAAATAAGAAATCTGCTACTCGATGGGCTCGGACGAAAGTTCTAATCATCGATGAAGGTCCGTTTTCTTTCCTCTCCTATGAGCAATTCTAGACTTTATTTCTAGTATCTATGGTGGATGGCGACCTCTTCGATAAGCTTGCCATAATTGCGAGTATGCTGCGCAAAAATCCGCAACCTTTCGGTGGCATACAGGTTGTTGTCACTGGTGACTTCTTCCAGTTACCGCCTGTGACGAAGAATAGTGCAAGTGTCAAGTTTGCTTTTGAAGCGGAAATGTGGAAGCAGACTCTCAAGTACACCTACAACTTGACGAAAGTGTTCCGCCAAAGTGATCCAAGTGAGTAACTGCTTTGCTTTTCCTCCGCTCATTTCAATGAACTACTCTTCAGCCTTTGTTAATATGCTGAACGAAATGCGGTTTGGAAATATGACACAATCTTCTATCCAAAAATTCAGGAATCTACGCAGAGAACTTTCTGATGAAGATGGAATTGTGCCAACCGAACTGTATGCGTTCGAATTTTTCTTCATATCGCCGTTACTGATTAGCGGTATAGATTCCCACTTCGAAACGATGTAGAACGTTCAAATGGTGACCGTATGTCCCGCCTCACGACGGCGGAAAGGAAGTTCACCGCTGTTGATGGTGGGTCTATTGTAGAGCCAAACCAAAGGGAGAGGCTACTTTCAAATTTTATGGCGCCCCGGGAGCTCAACCTCCGTATTGATGCTCAAGTCATGCTCATCAAGAATACGGATGACACTCTCGTCAATGGCAGTATGGGACGGATAATTCGTTTCATTGATCCTGCGACGTATGGAACTGAGAATGACCATGAGTTAATGAAAGGAGAAGGAGGTGTTCTTGGTGCTTCATCCGGAACGGGGCCGAAGAAGCCCCAACCGAATGCAGCAAAAGTTGCTGCGATGCAGTATCCCGTCGTAGAATTTCTCCTACCAGGCGGTGGTAGAAGAAGGACGCTTGTGACGCCTGAAGTTTGGAAAGTTGAGTTACCCAGTGGAGAGGTTCAAGTTAGTCGATCTCAGGTAAGTTTCTCTGTTTAAAACTTGAATTGCCGCTCAAACATTTTCACCAGCTACCATTAATCCTGGCGTGGGCCATGAGCATACATAAATCTCAAGGACAGACTTTGGACCGTGTCAAAGTCGATTTAGGTAAAGTGTTTGAGAAAGGCCAGGCCTATGTTGCTTTGTCTCGAGCGACCAGCTTGGAGGGTCTACAAGTTCTGAACTTTGATCCCAGCAAGGTATTAAATCTGTTTTGCTTCCTTGTACCGTTGCTAATTGTCCCATTCTATTCAGGTCCAGGCTCATCCTAAAGTCGTTGCGTGGAGCAAAACTCTTTCTGTAATTCCTTGAGTTCTGTATCAAATCTGGGCTTTTGAGGTCTAAATAGACTACACATAGAAACTATCCGAGATGGACCAATGGACTTTCGAAGACCGTAGCCTCTTTGTTGGAATGCCTTATAATGGGTTTAGTAAACTACTTTTATTGTGTCAATACAAACATCACTTTCGCGATCTGGGAAATCACATCCTATTCTGCACTGTGTTCCACAGCTGCTGAGATGGCATCATCATCATCAAAGACATCCTAGGTAATCGGTACGCCCAGTATAACAGTATAGGGCTTAAATCTATTTAATGACTCCAGAAGGCGACAACTATTCTCACTCTGGCAACCTCTTCATAAAAAGCTGGATCAAAGCGTGGGTGTGTTCTCACAAACCCGATATCCATATCCAAATACTGACTTACGCTCACCAAATACATCCTGGAAGCCAAATAAACCACATCACAATTTTCTATTGTTCTCTAAATGGCTACTATAACAACTTGGTTTGATCTACGTACATTGTACTCTTGCGCTCTACGTTCTAACTCCCGGGCTTCTTGGTCGTCATTGAGAAGATAATGTGAAGAAACAATGCTGCTTGTCCTTTGAGAATGGTTCTACCTGGCTCTGTTATTGTTCGATTTTGATGACTTTGTTCCCTCCTTCGGCTATTGGGGTGGTCACTATATAAAGCGCGCCCACATCGGCTCTTGGCTTCCTTGCGACTGGTTCAGCCATTTCATACCCTTGCGTCCACATCTAGTACTTTTCTTTTACGAACGGCCCGTTTTCTTTGGTTAAACGACTGTAACGCCACCACCACATTTCCAACTCCTCACACATCCAACTTTTACACTCGTTAAGTGGTGCTGGTAGCCGATCTGCTTTTTTCAACGACTCCCGGAGTTCATCCTTGCCCTGTTCCTTCTCTCACCAAGTTTTTCCAACCTAATCATAATGGCCTATGTCGTACGCGATCCCCGCTTCTCTATGTCTCACACAGACCCCGAGATGCCAATGTGCGTTTATTTTACTACCGCTCAATCGAGCTTTTGAGTTTAACGAGATATATCTTCTCCTCTAGGCCCATCGTTCACTTCCCTCGCCGCACTTATGCCAGGCAAATTGAGCGCCGTCTCATCAGTCTGTGGAAGCTCATGACACGAAACGGTCGCAAACAACCTCGCAACTCTTTTATCTCGAGGGATTTTATTAACGTGACCTCGCGTCGCCGAAGCACCTATCATCCTCAACTTCAGGTCGGTCAATATTGAAGCCTTGGTGGGCTTGTTGGCCCCCTTTTACGACACTTATGCCAAGACATGAGAGCTGAGCCTGAGGCTTCGCTAAACCAAGATTCTTTATCTGCTGCCCACTTTCATGACTGATACGTAGCGACACCTTATCACCTACTTTATACCAGTGTCAACGCCATTCCGCCACCCAAGGGACATTATCCTACTTGTATTCATTGTTTTTGTTTTCGCTTCGTTTCGTCTTTCATCATCGGCAAAGACATTGGACTTTTGTACAAAACGTACAGCTAGATGTACTACTTCATGTAATCGTTTTGTGTTGATATTCATTTGAGTGATTATTTTTCCTGACCATGAGGACTAAGAGTATTGAAGCCCTTGCACCAGAAGGGCACATGTATAGAGAAAACTTTGAGGAGGAAAATAATCAAACCCATGCCCAGGCCCATCATATCTCAATAGTAACCCCAAACGAATCTTCACCTCCCAAGTTATGATGCTTCTTCCAAGCCTCAATCAAGTCAACTCCTTCCGTGAGGGAGGTAACTCGAAGTTTCAAAACGCCTTTCTCCATAAAATCCATCAAAGCGTAAAGCTCTTCCAGGCTTATCATTGTTTCCTCAATTGCCTCCTGGGTTGTCCCGTAAACATGGTTCGGGTCGATGTTAAGCTTGAACTCGACTTCAGAAAGTGGCCGACGAACTATGTATGGCGAAGGCATATCCGTAGGCATCAAGGAATACAATGTAGTCCAGGGAAACCACATACAGTCAGAGGCGTACATGAAAGTGCGAAGGTTAGGAAGGAATGGGTTTAGCGAGTCTTGTGGCGAATCAGTCGTTTCACGAAGGTGATCGAAAAAGGCTTTGGTCAACGAACAGCCCACAGTAAGATGTGAGAGGGATGGAACAAAGTGGAGAATGCCGATGATATTTGCGTCAGTGTCTTCGAAACCGTTTATCGTAAACTTTTTCAATGGGCACTGAGAACGTTTGATGAAATTAAGAGGTTCGTCGAACAAATATTCGGTGTCCAAATGCGATATATCCAAAATCTCCAAGGAGGGAAACGTGAGGTGATCGAGGAGTTCGACTGGGCTTTGATAGAGTTCGAAATACTGCAGACGCTCATGTAGAACGTGTCCGAATTGCCCCAAAGCGGAGTGGTGTTCGATGTCAATAACGTCCTCGATCAAACACTTGACCAAGTGCGGTGAATTTTGAATGACCACAAGGCATTCGACGCCAGTGAGATATTCCCCATAGAAATGCGTCAAGTAGTTCCAGTTGATCTTGACGTTGGTTATCGAATATGACGACAGCCAGACATACTTGGGGCAAGGGAAAAGACCAACCGCAAACGTATGAGAGTGTTGCTGCATGGATAGATAATCGCGACCGATGAGAGGAGATAGAGCTAAATTTTCCAAAGGAAAACTTGGTTGGCTGCATCGAAGAAGCGACACGAGTTGCGGGGAAATATCAAGATGCAAAATAGTGCACCTGTGAAGGTGCGAATTGAGCACTTGAGCCAGAGCATCAATAAACAAATTTGGAAATTGCTCATGGGGATCTAGGCATTTGGAAAGTGATTCTGTGGTGGATTGCACGCAAATAAATAATGGGAGCTGCGCAGATCGATCGAGCCACTCCTGCATCAAGAAAATGCGCGTGATTGGAGTTCGTTGGTGTACAGTAAACCATATAGTATTCCAAAAGTTGGGATTAGACCACATTACTCGGCGCCAATATTGGCAAACAGCACCGAGCTGCAGCTGTACAGGCCTGACAACTCCTTCCCAAGTAGGTTTAAGGGCGCGGAACTGCTCGTATGATGGAATTGGTTCACAACAAAAGCTGAAGACCCGGCAGGCGAGCTCGGCTGGAAATCGATGGACGAAAGGGTCGTGAAGTTGGTTGATTCTTGTCTTCGCGAGACGTTGCTCTTCCAAGAGCAGGTCGCATGGTTTTGTTTCCCCAGCCCCTATTTTATCTAGCCTCAAGAGTTCTAAGCATGGCGGGCACACGCCACTCTTGTTCATCTGTTTCTCTATTCCATCAGCCACTAATTTGTATCCATAGGCAGAGCATTTTTGTGCCATCTTCTAGGCTAGCAATGCAGTACGATCGTTCAAGAACCTCTTTACTTTGCGTGGAAGGAAGGAGAGAACCCCAAGGACTCTGAATCAGGCCCTGGCCAGAAGTCTCGTGTTCAAGCTCAAAGGGCAAACGTCAAAGCGAAATCTAAATAATAGTTGTGAGCCTCATTACAAGAATAAATATCAGAAATACCTTGGTGACTTCTACTTCCAAGGCCAGGGGGAAATTGAATGTCAATGCGCGTGTGTATTGCAGCCACAGCTGCGTCCAAACTCCGCCCTGGCCAGACTCCCAGTGCCTTTTGAAATCAACCACAACAGTCAGTTCTTACTATATTTCGAGAGGGCATTGATTCTCTAGGTTTTGCGAAATAAATCCAATATCAAGCATTGTCCTCTTGTTCAAATCTACTTCTTTATGTTTCCCCAGCCCGAATACGCCAGATTCTCGGGATATAATTTCGAATAATGGAATAGGGCCGGCAAGCGGCAGTGCCCAATACCGGTGATTTTCCCATCTACTCATTTCTCTGACCTTCTCTATCACCCTATCATAGTTCCGAATGCATTCGCCATTGTCCCTATGTTTTAGGTCAGTTGGATGCCTTTCGTTCGACAGCTTTTGTGGGGAAACAAATGTCATGATGTTCCAAGCCTACAAGAGCTAGATATCAACGAATTTCTGGATACGCAGCATTTCCAGTAGCGCATTCCTAGTCTGAGAGGCATACGAAAAATGGTGTATCATAGAGGTTAGTGGCAGTATATCATTTTTACCGTCAATAGAAATTCGGTTGTTTGCGGTTAGAAACTTAGAGGTCGTCGAGTTTGATCCCAGTCTTTGGCGCGCCTGTAATCAACCTCACTGACCTTCAGAAAACGTTCCACTTGTCTGATTCGTATATGGCTTAGTCTCACAGAATTACAGTTGGGGGCTCACAAACTTCGGGAATGAGAAAATTATCACTTCAGGACTCGACACCTGGCCATAAATGGTGTCAATCGTATATTTTTAGGGCTTGAGCGCTCGCCACTCAGCTTTCCAGGTCCTTAAAAAATTATTACTTATATTGCTCGTATGTTACAAGTAGACCTTAGACAACGATTCAATAACACCGAGAGTAAGTCAGTTATCCAGGGACCAGCCCAGATACTTAATGAGGGCATTCTCCAATAATCAGAATGATCAAGGACAAGTTCATAAATTATTGACCCTCTTTCAGGCAGGAACACTCCACCTACTACACGGCTTAACCTACGTAATGTCATCTAGGTTGGATAGTAAATTCGGTCTTCATATATAATACATACGTGCAATTAAGTGGGATACAAAGTCTTGAGGGAGGCATATACAGAGATGATGAGGCGTAGATATACACGACATAATATACACCAAGAATTTACAGGCCTTGGAATAGTCAAAAAGAAAACAAAAAATTTCCACAGAACATGTGCAGGTATATAATAGAACAGATGAGAGGAAGCAAAAGGGGCGCAATGTAGCCTGAAGATAGACACAATGTGTTACAGAGGTGGTGAGGAACTCGTGCCGGCTGAGGTGACATTTCCAACCGCACAAAAGGTCGTTGCACGAAGTTTCTCCAGTTGACCCAGTAGCTCGGCATTCTCAAACTCCAACTGAGCTTGCTGTAAAAGTCGAATTATGAGTATAATTCTGTTATGGAAAGCCAAATTGACTTACGGCCATAGAAACTTCAAGTAATTTCTCTTGACTCTTATTGATGACGATTTCCTGGCCCTATTAATGATAAATATAGGTAAGCACCATCTTCAACAACTGAGGTAACCACAGCAGTTGCATACCCTTATTTTGATCTCCAATCTGGTGATTGACATTTGTTGTTCGGAGATAGTCGAATCTTTTTCGACACATTCTACACAAACTTGAGGCACGCCGATGGTAGCATCGATGCCTTGGGAAGTATAGTTTCGGGATTCTTGAACACGTAGGTTGCAAGCAGTCTAGAAAAAACGAACATTAAGGGTTAGGATACGAATACGCAGTGAATGAACGCACGCAAGACTGTGCAGGTGTCTGTACTGGATCAGTCTGCGCTCCTGATGTAGCAAGACATCCGTGAGGTCGCATCGGAGAGTTTTCAGGAGTCGGGAGGTTGAACTCTGAGCTATCTGTCGTGACTGAACGAGATGACACCAATGTTCTGTCATTGTCTTCTTCGATGTCGGGCAAACCAAGATCTATCGGTGCAGGATCAATATCCATACTTGGGTCCTGAAGTCCTTCGTCATCGTCATCGAAAGCGTCACCATCAAAAGCTGGAGTATGTGACCGAGACGATCGAGTGGTCAGATGTGGCGGTTCGGGAGTCGCTGGAGGTGTAAAAAGATGCGAATCTGTGCGAGTAAGACCGCGAGATGTTGCGGGTGGACAGAGCGACCTTGCAACACCAGGCGGTGATTCGGGCGTCATATAGGAAGCCATGGCATGCCGGAAAGATCGCGGCCGTAAGGGTGTCTGCGCATTGCTATAAAATGTTAGAGAATACTGGATAAGAAAAAAAGGTGGACAAGTACCTTGGCTGCCTGATAAGTGGTTGAAGGACGGATGACTCCAATGCAGATTCGTCACTGTTTGACTCAGTTAACAACGAGATTCGAGTACGTTTTGAGATAAACGTACTACATAGAGTCGGTCATTCCTGATTCTAGTGGTGGGGCATCAATCATAACAGTATCCTGTCTTTGCAAAGATGGTTGCGTCGGTCTAGCAGTTTCTTCTTCCCTTTCTTCCCTCATCTCTGTAATTTCTTCCTCCAGTTCACGATTCTCCTGAACAAGCCTTCGATTATCATCTTCTAGAATCCGGTTTTCCCTATCAAGCTGAGAAAAGAACAAAGATCAATCGTCGTAAACACAAGTCGACAGATGGATGGAAGTGCATACCTCAGCACAGCTTGGGAGCTTTCGCGATTTAGGTTGAACCTGAACGCGAAGATATTCGCACTTAGCACTGTGCATCTCGAAATCGCTGAGGCTTGTAAAGCCGTCGAGAGCCTCATCGACAGTGTCCAAACTACAAAAGGAGGGGGTTAGAATTTTATCAACCATTTGTGATGAAGGACCTACATTGTCTCCAGGTCTTTGGTAATGCGAAGGATAGCATCAGTGTTAGTCGTTCTCTGCGGCTTGTATTCGACGTAATGATTGCGTCGCTACGATGATTTTCAGTTTGACGCCATTAAGTATAGTGAATTACTGCGGCATACCAGAAGTGCAAGAGCTCTCTGGGTCGAGCTATCAAAGCGCTTTCCAAGTTCCTCTCCGATTTCGGATGCTTCTTCTCGAACTAAGAGAGCAATCCGTTTGTCAATATTAGCACCCATGCAAGTGTGATAGGGGCTTACTCTTCTCGAGGAGGTCGATATCCGAAATGTACGACCGAGTCATCCCACTCTCCTTGAAATAGCCATGGAGAGTCGCCAAAAGCCCTGAAAAAGTTATCAGCAAAAATTCAACGAGAAAACTGTATCCACTCACGAGCAACATACGTGGGCTTTCGTCCAGTGCGCAAGGCGCTCGATCTTCTTTCGGTACGGGCTGCACGAGTGGCAGGTAGCATGCGTGTCTTTGGCATGGTCGTAGAGTTCTGGTTTCAGTCGGCAATCGTAGGGTTTCTTCTGTTGTCTTGAGTTCGTTGACAGAATCTTGAGGTCGATGGAGTTTTGAAGAGTCAAGCTATATCCAACTGGAATGAACCCAAAATCAGCCAGGTGGAGTGCGACTGATGACGACCTGGTGATTAGGGCGCAGGGCCTCCGTGTAGAAAAGGTGAGAAGCAAGAAACCTGAAAGTCAGAAACGAATCTATACATTCTTATACCCGTAAGCAGGAGTCCGCGTAAACGAGTCAGCTTTTCGTTTCAATAAAAGTGAGTGCAACGGGTTCACAAAGCTAAATGAGCTTTGGGAAATCCCGGACACGACCCTGCAGCCTTGTTGCATTTACGACCACGTGTCGGGGTAACTTCACAAAAGAGGACTTGTCAAAGCGAACCTTCGTTGCTTCAAGAGCGGCAGTGGGTGTCTGTAGCGTGGAGACACAATGCATTAGATTCTATCGACAATAAGTAGCTATGCGCGTTGCTGGAGACCCAGCTCTTAAGCGAAGCAAGCTGTGCATAAAGTATTTAAGAAATCCTCGAAAGTTCACTGAGCCAATGATAAAAAACGAACGGTCCACAATAAATATGCCGCGCAAGCCATGAAGTAAGAGAATGAATAGGGAATAATCTAGATAATGAGAGTGTTTGCCCAATGCCTGATAACTGGTTCGCCCAGTCGATGAAACTCGAACCTTTTGATGTCTCGAGATACAATCGTTGCGTGTGAGTTACGCAGATTCGGGAAATACGCTATTTCCTTCTTTATCGGAAGGGTGTTTAACCAAGTCGCAATCTTCATGTGGTTGGCAGAAATGATAGGATGGGCTTTACTCTGTATGTCGAATGCTGAGGTGTCATTGTTGTCCATGAGGTCAACAACAGCGTCCTCCATCTCCCTTTCGATTTCGGCAAGGATGTGGACCAAACGTTGTTGACCACTCATGGTCGCCTCTTTCTCAAGCTGTTTTATGCGTGACCGTGAAGAACGAGAGGCAAGCGCGAAGCGGGATAGGGCGATGGTAATGAATGTTGGGATAAGGATGGGAAGGAGCGCGTAGAGGACAAGATTAAGAGGGAATCGTGGATTGAATGGCAGAATTGGTCTCGGTTTCATCCGCTTGAACCAAGCGATCGAGAAGAATTTAGGCTTTTCTGGTTTGGGAGGTGTGACGTCCGGGAGCGAGTAACTTTCCACCAATGCTTCATATTTCTCGAGCCTTTTTCTAAAGGGTAGTCTTAGTTGGGCCACCATATGAGTGAATAAAGATTACTTACACTTGAATACCGTTAGTTTCTTCTTCGGCAAAAGGATCCTCTGTCTCGATTGCCGCAGTCACGTAGGGTACAGTAATATCGTTAATGCTATCAGATAAACATAAGAATGAAAAGGAAAACAGAGGATACAACCAACGTACGCATTGGCATAGATTCTAATATGCCTGAACTTTTTGAGAGCCTGATAAAATAATCTCGCTGAAGGTATTATTCTGTCAAGGATCCTTCGATTGAGAAAGGTTTCACTCACAAGGATCGGCCATAACAACGAGTAGTGGACGGCCTTTGGGCGACCATTTATCTGCACAGTAGAATTGCTCCCCTGTTCGTGAAAGTAGTCTAGGGCCGAGTTTGGAAGCGACAGTTGAGAAGAAAGAGCGGTATCGAGGTAGTCCGCAATGAGGGGTTGCGACCGTGTTGAAGTTCGTGGGTTCGATTTTATCAAAGAAGCCTTGCTGATCCAGTACGCTGAGGCAAATAAGTTAGCCAAATGGTATGATGGGAAAAGTAAAGTTGAACAAACCCAATGCAATATCGAGAAATCAAACCCCCTAAACTGTATCCTGTTATCGAGAATCGAGTTACTGTCTTTCCTTTCTCTTCGAGGGATTTGACCTTCTCCAGGACCTGCAAGAAGTCCGCTTAATATACTGTGGAACCAGCTAGAGATAAGCAAACTGACCTCTTTTGCCACTCTCTCACCTCCCCAGTCCATGCCATCATATGTCGACTCGTCCCTGATAGTTTCAGCCGTCAGGATTTCCAGCGACGTTCCCTCCGCCGTAGGCTCAGCATACGTCTCGAGAGCTATACGCTGAAGTTCAGCAAGATGAATAGGATTCCCCCACATGCCGTGGACGAGGACGAGAAGGTGAACTGAATTGACCATGTTATATTCCGAGTTATGATAGTGGGCTGAAGAGAAATGAGTGATTGAAAGGAGACTGTTGAGAGCGTCGGCAGATTAGTGTGAGTTCTAAGTTTTTAACCTGAAGTTCAATTGTTGTTCCGACTTTAAAGGCGAATGTGTTGGCAAATGGTCATCGCCTTTGAATAATGTCCGGCAGTTGTCCTTTTGGGTGCATAGTACTTTGCGCAGTAAGGCTGCCAGCGGCCTTCGTCACCCTTTCGGCTACACGGCTGCATCGGCATCACATCGACGCGTACAGGGGCTACATCGACATTCGATCATCCTCTTGACTGACTTTAACCTTCACAGCCCTGTTACTTCTCGCAAAGGAGATTGGAATCACTTCACTGAGTGAACACCATCACTTTCGGAGAAATTCGTCATACTCTCAAGCTAATTATGAGCCTCGGAGATGATACCGTCAATACCTGCATCGGCTATATATTCTCGGAAGATTTCCAGACAGTTCTTCTATGTTACTACAAAGGCGAACGTTCCTTCTATATGCCTCGTATTAACCAACAAGGTGGTCACAACCCACACGTTGAGCTCGAGGAAGAAGTAGTGCCCCGAAGGGGTTAGAGGGGAACGATCACATGAATCGTTCCCGATATTGACATCATCTCCAACTGATAATACATTCGGACGTAAAGATTTTCTGCAACTTTTCGATCTGATCCACCATGTCTTTCCCAGTCAAAGATATTACAACCAAGCCTTTTGAAGGCCAAAAACCAGGTACATCTGGGCTGAGGAAACGGTGATTCAGATCATCCAACCTCACGCTTTGATCTCACTGATCTATTTTCTTGGACAGTGTTAAGGTCTTCCAACAGGAGGTAAGATCGTTAAACCAAGCTTTGCTATCTCTAGTTTTTATTCTAATCCGTCTATGTAGCATTACACTGAGAACTTTGTCCAAAGTATATTTGACTCGATCGATGCCAAGGGTCAAACCCTGGTCATTGGTGGCGACGGCCGTTACTTTTCTCCGGAAGCAGTCCAGATTATCCTCAAGATCGGTTCTGCCAATGGTGTTTCCAAATTCATTGTTGGAAAGGATGGTATTCTCTCCACTCCAGCTGCATCCAACGTTATAAGAAAATATAAAGCTTATGGCGGAATCTTGTTGACTGCCAGCCATAACCCTGGCGGCCCAGACAATGATTTCGGAATCAAGTATAACGTGTCGAATGGAGGCCCCGCCCCGGAGAATGTTACCGACAAGATTTTTGCAAAGACCAAAACGATCTCGACTTACAAAGTGATCGAAGCGCCTGCTGTTCGTCGTATCTCTCGATTTCTCTTGCGCAATCATTGCTTACTTGAGTTTAGGTCGACCTTTCCAAAATCGGAGAAACTACCTACGGGCCTTCCAAAGTCTCTATCATCGACTCTGTCACCGATTATGTGATTCTCCTTGAAGGCATCTTTGACTTCCCACTCATCAAACAATTCCTTCTCGAACACTCCCAAGACTTTAAAGTCCTCTTCGACGGTTTGCACGGTGTGACGGGTCCCTACGCTCGCGCAATCTTCATTGAAAAATTCGGTCTATCTGAATCGTCTATTCAAAACTGTGTGGCGTTGCCTGACTTTGGTGGAGGCCACCCCGATCCTAATCTCACTTACGCGCATACCCTCGTTGATGCTGTTGAGAAAAACAATGTTGCGTTTGGTGCAGCTAGCGATGGTGATGGTGATAGGAACATGATTTATGGCAAAAATGCTTTCGTTACGCCTTCAGACTCGGTGGCGATCATCGCTCACTGGGCCGATACCATTCCTTATTTCAAGAAGGAAGGTGTGAAAGGCCTTGCTAGAAGTATGCCCACCAGTAAAGCCATCGATCTAGTCGCCAAGAAGAAGAAATTGGAGTACTTCGAAGTTCCTACTGGTGCGTACTTCTACGATTGGCTACGTGGACCATGATTGACATCGTGACTAGGCTGGAAGTTCTTCGGAAATCTCATGGACGCTGGCCGATTGTCAATCTGCGGTGAAGAGTCCTTTGGTACAGGCTCAGATCATATCCGTGAAAAGGATGGACTTTGGGCCGTCGTTGGTTCGTGAAGTTCTCTTTATCTGCTTGAATCTGCAATAACCCATATCTCTTGTAGCTTGGCTCAACATTCTCGCTGCCGCGAACAAGAACTCTCCCAACAAACTCATTGGGATCAACGACCTTCTTCAAGAATTCTACTCCATCTACGGACGATCTTTTTTCAGTCGTTACGATTACGAGGAAGTTCCATCCGATGGCGCCAATAAACTTGTTGCCCATATCAACGAAGCCCTCACTTCCGGTTCTCTCAACAATACTGTCCACACTTCTGCGTCCACTTCCACTAAATTCACTATTTCCAACCTCTACAATTTTGAATATAAAGATCCTATTGATCATTCTGTGTCGAAGAACCAGGGTCAGGTTATCACCTTCTCCGATGGCTCAAGGGTTGTGTTCAGGCTAAGTGGAACAGGAAGTCAGGGTGCTACCGTGAGGATGTATGTTGAGAGGTATCTTGGACCTGAGGCTGGCAAAGACGCACTAAGTAAGAGTGCTTCCGAGGGATTAAAGAGCTTGATTGAGGTTGCATTGGAGGTTAGTAAGCTGAAGGAGTTCTTGGGAAGAGACGAGCCAACTGTGATCACGGTGAGCGCAACTTCACATCTCATGAAGACCATTTGTTTATTGAATTCTTGTCTTAGTGATCAACCTTTTTGCAATGAATAGACTGTTTGCACTGAAATGTAATCTGTAACATTAACTAGAGTGTTTGACGATTTCAACTTTCAACTTTCAACTTAAACGAAGGAATTAAGACCGCCCGAAGCCCTGTGGCGATAGGTTGGTAATGAAAGTATACAAGCATGGAAGCGTAATCCTTCCATTCACTGTGATACATTGCAAGAGTTTCGTGAAAATGCAACACAGACGAATCGGTTGTCAGAGTTTCACATCTGGGTGCTCTCCAAACACTTCTGCAAATGCTTTCCCTATCTCAGATAGCATATCTTGAGTTACGACGCTCCTTCCCTGTTTTGAAAACGCGAGGCGACTTGTTGTACGTGTAGCCATACTTCCACCGACCGCGGCTAAGAGGGGGATCCGTGAAGCAGGGATGCTATGATCACTGGTTAAAAGGCGTCAATAACGAAAAGTTGTGAACCTTGAAGCTTGAAGAGGCTCACCCGAATGCTCCATCCTCATAACATTTACCCCAAGCCATAAACGTACCGACCGCACCACTTAGCACATCGCCTTGCCCACCGCACCTCTTTAGTCCTCCCTGAACGTCAACTTCTATCACTTCTTTCGCTTTCTCAAACTCCGGGTCTGAGTTTTGGAGCTTGCTCGCCTCCAGACTGGCTTCATCGCCTGTTGAATCGGTTGCGATGATGTCTTTGGGGCCTTTTTGCAATACCGTCACTCCGCCCAACTTCCTAGAGACCATCTCCGCCTTCTTTTCGCTCGGTGTGTTCGGATCCACGCCCACTTGCTCACTTAGTCTTTTGAACTCCACTACGTTCGGGGTGACGACTGCACGTCGGTATCCTTTGATGATGGCTGGAGTTTCGCCCACCATGTACAAGCCATCAGCATCGAGGACGATAAACATACCCTTTTCGCGAGCGATTGAGACTGCCGTTTTGGCGTATTTCTGCATATAGGATTCGCGTCCCAGACCTGGGCCGACGATGAGGACGTGCAATCTCGAAAGGACGGACTGCAGCTCCTCGTGGACGCTTTCTAGAGAGCTGGGGTAGGGACTGACGTCAGTGAACTTCAAACAGATGAGCGAGCACATTGGCGAACTTGTCTTCACGCAAAATAGGATGGACGATCAAGTCAGGTGAATATGATTTTATGGCCCCTGCTGCTGTTGGTGAGCAGATTACATGGGACAAGTCTACACCCTGAAAGTCGCGGATGAGGTCAACCAGCTGCGAAGACAGGTTATCAGAACGCGCACGAATCGTTGAGCGGACATTGCAGCGAAGAACGGTGCTCCTGTGTAGCTAGATTACAGACCACCATTAAACCAATGTTCTCGCAATCAATTGGGTTCAAACTCACTCAAGAGCTCCTCCAAGCACGCCAACTCTCCCTACTCGAAGCTTCAGCTTTTTCTTGCTATATTAGTTGACATTGCATTGACCTGACTGGCCCTTATGAAGAGATCCGTCAAGAGGAGGAATCAACTTTTTGATTTGCTCGAAAATGGCCCTTGGCACCGGCATAGTTATTGAGGTTGTGAACAAAAGTTGTTCTATGCTGTTGAAATTGATTAGTACTGTAATGGGTTTGATTGGTCCTGATCAACTTGAAATCATTTCTGATGACGAGTCTCCTTTTGCTCCACTTTGTCATAACATGGATAATTCGAATCACCGGCATGGCCTACTTCAGAGAGGTTGGCATTGTCCTCGTATTGGATAATATGCCATGGAGATGACCAGCCGGAAAAAAATGTCCCAGAATAGTTGTCCTTGAAAATGCATTGCGCTTGGGCCTCGAGGCAGCAACGGCAATAACGAGAACAAAGACACTTGCCTTTCTTGGTGAAAAAACTCTTTGCAACCCAGCTTTGGCCTACTGAAAAGTCTATTGGCTTGTCCAAATGGGCTTTTGGGACCCTCCAAGGTGAACACCTTGACCTTGTGCGGGGCAGAGTAGTGTTCCTGACCGCACACAACCTATATCGCGAAAGTACTTGGCCGCGCATTTTTAGACGCCGAACCATGCCACCCAGGAGCCGACCAAACTAGAAGTATATATAAAGCAGTCAGCGATATCCTTCATCATCCACCCACCATTTCGTTCCTCCCCTGCCCCTTCGAGTTGATTCTCGCTTTCCCTTTAACGACGCATTCCCCACCCTTCAGTTCATCTCGTATTTTATTTTTATGATCATGTTCTCTCCATTATTCTTCGTTCTTGCTCTTTTGACTTCAACTGGGTTTGCCGGCAAGCTCAACCACAGGGGATCCGGTCTTAGACCAAAACATCTGCGACATGCTCGTTCAATTCAGGCCCGTAATAACACTGGTCCTGGGGCTTCTCCTTACAAACTGCAAGACATGTACCAAGGGGAGGATTTCTTCAAGCAAGTGCAAGTTTCCCTAACCGTTCTCCTTTTCTAATGTGTATCTTCCATAGTCGATGGGATTTCTTCAATGGGCCAGACCCAACTCACGGCCTCGTCAACTTTCAAAACAAGGATGATGCTCAAAGGAAGAAGTTGGCGTATGTGGAAAATGGGACAACTGTTCTGGCTGTAGACGATTTCACTCAGCTGCAAGTTGGGGCCAAGCGGGATTCGTGAGTATGCCTCCTTATTGATTTTGAGCAACATCTGATTATTCTCCTTAGCATTCGTATCCAAACCCAGAAGACTTATAGTCGCGGTTTGTTCATTGCTGATTTCGACAAAATGCCACACGGATGCTCTGTATGGCCCGCCTGGTGGTCTGTTGGCCCCAACTGGCCAGCAGGAGGAGAGATTGACATCCTTGAAGGTGTCCACGAAGGTCCCACCAACCAATACACACTCCACACCACTTCCGGCTGTTCTCTCGGTAATCTCAACGAGAAGTCCACCTCCTCTCACATCTTGAACGCCGAATGTGCATCCAGCGGAACCGATAACCGTGGTTGCGCCTTTTCTGATAGTAATCCCCAGTCGTATGGCCATCCATTCAATGTTGCTTATGGAGGAGTGTTTGCTCATCTTTGGGATAACACCGGCATCAAGGTGTGGAGATTCTCGAGGGACGCCATTCCGCAGGATATCACATCCAAACAACCTAACCCTGCGGGGTGGGGTACACCGGCTGCTAATTTCCCCTCTGATTCCTGTAATATTGCCGAGCATTTCTTCGAGCACCAATTGGTCATTGACACAACACTTTGTGGAGACTTCGCTGGGCCTACCTTTGCCAGCGCGGGTTGCCCAGGTACTTGCGAGCAAGCTGTGGCCAATCCCCAGAACTACGTTTGTACGTCTCTTGATTTTCTATATCCATCTACTTTACTCATCACCGTCTCTAGTTGCGAAATGGAATATCAATTACATTGCGGTCTACGACAACTAAAGTGTCGTGCCCTTAACGCTTCCCTTAATGCCGCTGTCACTCGCTTTCTTTCCCCTAGTGGTCTTAGCTCTTGACGGGTCAACTTCCTTTCTTCACCCCGATTTGGGGATGCTTTCTTTTGGATTTCGCAAACATCTAGAGCAACGCTCAGATATCAACCCACTCTCCTTACGTCGAACACGTCTTAGATTTCTCACTTATGGATGGAATAGTTATCAAAACTGTAGCATATATACTTACAATTACTTACTCAAAACTTAAGAATGGAACTCACTTCAGCATTGATTCATGGTGGATATGGTTCTCCGTAAAACCCGAGCGCACAATTCAGTCTTCATTCTCTGTCGGCGCTTATCACTGGCGAAGTGGTACTCTGAGACCGACATCAAAAAAGAGGCGCCTTACATCCCAACTGACCCTCTATCAGCGTTATATCAACTTCAGCCTTGTTTCACGAAGGTCAAGTAAATCTTTGATTCCTAGATCAAATTGCAATTCCCTTTTACGAGCACTAAGCCTCCGCCTCGAGTCGGCAAACTCCGCTCGTGGCGCTCCCACACAGTATGTTTTTGGGTTTTCTTTCGTAACGACATGGTCGACGCGTCTCGGCGATATCATCAATCATGAGCGCGCCAGTGCCGATTTCCGACAATGGTCTTAACCCTCGAGGGGCGGGAGGTGGTAATTCGACGACCAGTGGTGGGGCTGTTATTTGGCCGAGGAGGACGACCAAGGTGAGCTTGCATAGACCTTGAGTTTCGTTAGGGGCTCGGAGTGGGGGTGGCTCGGTTGATGATCGCGATTTCTGACGATTTATTTCTGCTTTTGAACATAGGCTTGTGCGAGTTGTAGGTGAGTCGAGATCTCTTTTCTTCCGGGCTGATCTTCGAGAAGGGGGGACTTTTGCGGTGTATAGTCTGTATTTGATTTTGATTTTTACTAACATTTTCCCCCATTTTCTTTCGGTGTACAGACGCGATAAGATTCGGTGTGATGGTGGCAGGTAGGTTTCTTACTCGATACTTTAATCTCTAACCTCTTTAACCGCCCGATCAACTCCAATTTTCCTTTCTTCGTTAGACCATGCGGCGCGTGTGCGAAAAAGGGATACGCGGCGGCCCAGTGTACTGACGGATGCGAACCTTGTCGACGCGCAAGGGTGCGATGTGAAGATGGGAATTCAAAACCTTGTAGAAGGTGTCTGGATATGAAGATCGATTGTGTAGATGGCCCGACAATATCTATGTACCAAGGGAGGGAGCCTTTTCAAGGCAAAAAAGGCGGTTCGGTAGGGGAAGACACTGTAAATGCGGGTGGTGCCACAGCTGGAGCATCGGTTCAGTTAGTCCAGTCTCGGATCAAAGTGGATTTAAATTCTGTTGCTGGTACCATTCAAGGCTCCAGTACGACTTCACCGCCAAGCTCTCCGACCAGAAGTGTGGGAGGAAGGGGTCCACGAAGCGGCGAACGGGCTAAATTAGCCTGCGTAAGCTGCAGAAGGGATAACAAGAAGGTTTGTTAGATTAAATTTTTTCCCTTGGCGCATTTGACCAGCCATAATATTTAGTGCGACGATAACAGGCCATGCTCGAGATGTATCGCACGGTCAGAACAATGCATACACGTTAACAGAGGTCCAAAACTCGTGAAACTTCGTTGTGAAGGTTGTCGTGAAGAAAATAAACGCTGCGAGGAGACGAGGCCATGCAAATATTGCGTTGATAACCAGAAAGAATGCGTCGTTGTTCCCAGGAAAGGACGGGGTCACGGAACGAGAGTCAAGGCTGTAAGACTTTAAAATTGTGTTTATATGCGTCGATGACTGACGCCAAGTACAGGCATGTATGAGCTGCAGGTAGGGGGCCTTGCTTTTTGTGTCAATATAATATTGTTGATAACGCTCTTCAGACGCGATAAAATTAGATGCAATGGTGACAGGTATGTGGCTCATAGATATATCAACGCCTTATGACTGAAACAAACGAGCAGGCCTTGTGCGGCATGCATCAAAAAAGGCTGCGACTGTGTGGATCGGGCTTGTACTACGTGTAGTAGAGATGGCCGATCCACAGACTGCGCTCATCGTCGCACTGCCAGCCTGGAGATGCCGGCCCAATCACAAACTCTGGTGCCTGGTCAGTCCCACTATTGGATCACTTTTGTCAGTGAGCTGACTCGTTATGATTCTGAATACAAGCCTCGCCTCCGAAGGAAGTCAGCAAACCTAATATTCAACGCGAGAAAGACTTTCGCTTTGTCCCTTCACAAGAAGACTCCCGATGGCTTTCTTATGCAGCCAACAACACCCAGACCGAGTCCTTGACTGCTGTAGTACAGCAACCAGTTCACCAGCCGCCCACTAGTTTAATTCCCACAGGCTTCTACTACCCAGCCTACCCCAATCCGGTTTCACATTTCTCAAGTCCTTACAGCATTGGGCCTCCTGGCGGCTACCCCCAGCCTCTCCCTAACCCAGCGGCTTTCTTCTTTGACGTACTCGATCCAAGCCTGGGGAATTTCCAACTATCCCAACACATGTCTTCAACTAGTAGTAGCCGCACATTTCTTCCTGATGATTAGCCACGCTCCACGATTCACTTACGACCTGTAACGTTGTGAAAAAAAGTTCTAACCACAGACTTACCCAAGATTCATTTGCCATGTAGCCATTATAATACCAGGTCTAATTTTGCCACTGCTCAGTTTTGATCGCATTACCTTGATTTGGAAGTTATTGCCGAATCAGAGTGATTTGTTGTATCTTTTTGGAAGCGCTCGAAGTCTTCCATGTATGTTTCTTTGACAACTAATTCTTCCGTCATGACACGGTAATTAATCAAAATTTGCGCGCTGTGGACGCGTTGTTTGGCGTTCATTGTTATCGGAGTTTGAACTCGTTTGCCATCCATGAGGCAAAGCCGCAAAGCTGTCGGATTCAATAGAGACTGTACTCCAGTCTCCATCACCACTGTCCTCCAATCAGCCCTCTCAGATTCACCGTTCTCTCGTTTCCCGACCTTTTTTCCTGCTTTTCTTTGATATATATCCCACATTCGTTTTTCCTTCATTTTTTCTCTCGAAACACAATGGAGAACTCTACATTGTCCTCCCCGGAACGGTTGTTTGGCTACCTTTTTTTTGTTAGCCGAGAATAACCCTTATTTACTCCAAGTTTTATTTGTCTTCCAACAGTGGCCTTCTAGTTACTTATCTAGATAGGAGGAAGGTGTGCCGTATCTTATCTTCCTTCCATACTTCTGCTTAGCTTTTTACAGAGGAGAAGGACTGTTTCTCAGGTTGAGTATGTATCCAGTTATCATTCGAAGAATTAATGCCTTAAACGTTGGTAATAGCTCTGACTCCGAGAGCAACGCCGAATCTAAACCATCTTTGTCTCCTTCACAAAGTCCTAAGAGCCCGAACACATCTGCTGTGAAGGTATGTTCGTGACTATCAGCCGCGTCCATCACTCTGAAGCTCAGGATTTCTAGGCCGTCGCCAGTCACGGTCCTAAGAAGGTCGAAGTCTCGTAAGCTAGCCAAGCCCTCGTTTCCGTATTCAAGCTTAATGGGATCATGAAAACCCAAGTTTACCAGGCCCATCCCCCAAACGTGTTCGGCGCGATTCCAACGAGCCAGACAAACCGATGAGCAAGAAAGCTGTGCACGTCCGTGCAACATCCTCTGTTACCTCTTTGAAGCAAGTCATCAAGAAGGTTCAGGAAACGCCGGCGTCAGCCAAGAAACCAGACTCTATTGTTGGCTCCACTCGAAAGCCGAAGTCCAAAGCGTAGGTTTCAAGTTGGTGTATATACCGCCGCTAACGTTGCCACAGTAAATCTGTTGCAGAAGACGACGACGACGAGAGTGCCTCTGTTGCTGAGTCTACCCTCAGCACTGGTCGAGTTCGTCGCAATGAATCAGAACGAATTTTGTACTTCGAGAACCAGCCAGAATGCGGGAAGTTGGATCCTCATCAAGTTCAATGTCTTAGATGTAATAAATCTATCAGTCTTGGCCGCAAGCAAACTTATACAGTGCGACCTTGGGAACTTCATAGAGCTCGCTGTGATCAACGGCCGGCGTATGCTCCTCCGTAAGTCACTTTACGGCAAGCACACAGCTTACATTTTACCATATTAATTGGTTGAACCCTTATCAGTGCCACACCTGACATCAATGAGGCTTCTACCCCCGCTCGAGTACCCCAGTCCCCTTCTATTGCTCTCAGTGTATCAACGAAGCCAACTCCAGCACGCCGTCCATCAGAGCAAGAGCGCAAAGAGTTCTTGGAATCTGACAAACAAATCGAGACGGTTGAGAAACACCGCGTTCTTTGCTGGAAATGTCAAAGCTGGGTGGATCTCTCGCAAGCTCACGGATACGTTACTAGTAACTGGATGAGGCACAAAGTCCGATGTTCTGATGCGGTGTAAGTGAATTTCATTACTCCAGTAAAATTTATCCTCAATATTGAGGTTCACTCTTTGTTATCTTTAGACCAAGCACTCGCGTGGCGGCTGCCAAACGAAGGCTCAATCTTGTCAACGATCCTCAAGCAACATCTATCGACACTCACCACGTTGTGTGCGCATACTGTAGCGCCACCGTGAAACTTGAGGGTGACGGCGACTTCAATCCAACCAAATGGGAAGAACACAAGTCTAAATGTACCAAGTTTGTGTCTATTCATTTCCTTATCAATTGTTTTAGTCTCACATGTTAATGCAGATCTGCTCCTAACTCCCAAAACGAGAATACGAGTACAGTCCTAAGCTCTAGCCAGACCACGAGGCCCCCTCCATCCTCGGCATCAACTGAAGATACTGTTGTCGTTGACGTCGGCACTTCACAATCATCACGGCCAAACCCAAGTCTGAAACGGCCTCGCGACAAATCGGAGCAAGTTCCTGAAGAGGACGAACATAAGGACATCCGTCCTAGAACAGAATCATATATACCGCCCAAGATGGATCCCCCTGATTCCCTCCTCGGATGGTTCATGTTACCATTCCACTCCTTCGTCCGAGGCTTCAAGGAGAGTTTGAAGGACAGATCTTAAACTCTCGGATATTTCAGTAAACTGCCCCCTCCATCTTTCACCTCTATAATGTGCTTTGACTTTACCATCTTTGTTTTTGCCTCCGAATCCTAATCTATGTTTTGGTTATCTATATTCAATTTAACCCTGACTGCATCCCGTTTAAGGAATCTCAAACAAACGGAAACGATATCCCGGAACTCCATGGAAGCGTACCCGATTTCAGACTCAGGGTCAACGGCCCCAGTATTCTCTACCACGCCTCAAGTGTTTTTTCCAAGATCGAGGAAGGGGTTCTGTCCATTCTCGCTACCGGTACTATTCTGGCACGGACGGGCTGTGCGGAGCTCACGGAGGGTAAAGCGGAGCCCTCTTTCCAGATTCACCTCTTGCGCAGCACAAACGGATACTTCCGTAGGAAGTTAATTAGGATTTGGCGGACCCACCTGCGTCACCTGCCTTGAACGTACACCCCACTATTGACCTTCGCAAGAGTATACCATTTTTTTCCGTTATGCAAAGAGTCGGTCAATCTCACCGCAAGTGAGTTCCCCCTTCCGCCGACTGTCAGGCATACTGATGAGCGGGATTAGCAGAGCCTCGAACCTGAATTCCAATATAGGTTCCGAGAAAGCGAGTTCTTAGTTTTGCCTAATAGCCTCATGTTTGAGTAAACTGACCAAAAAACGGCCTCATCGTAGAGATTTTCACCGTACAAGGTACCCCCCTCATCCCCCCCATCGTAGGTGCAGTGTTACTGCTTAACGTATGTAACTGACTTGGTCTGCGACTCTTTTTAGTCGTCATTCCCCTGCGAAGCGTGACGAAGATGAGAGAACCCAAGAAAACGACGTGCCGCAGATAGCCGCCCGCTCGTGAGATAGCCGACTGGCTCTCCTTTTTACCCTTTACTCTACGGTTCTAACTTGTCTCTTCTTCAGTAAATCCGCCATGAAAACGACGAAAACAGCGGCCGAAAGGACTCGCGAACAATCCATTTTGAATGATCCATTGGCTAATCTGCTCAGCCCCTACTATGTCGAGTGCAAGCAATGCAAAAAGCAGATCAAGCTTTCTTCCAAGAGCGCGTATGACACTTTCCATTGGCGCAATCATCGCAAGCGATGTGTCAAATCTTTTAAAAAGAAAGGGAAACCAATAAAGTTTAGTGTCGCTGTACGTGGCTTACAAGCCTGATTCCTTTCCCTTCCCGATAATATGCTGATCAATCACTACATAGTCTTCCCCCTCGCCTGTGGACACGTCTTCCACTGCGGTGACTATAACCCCTCCACATTCGCCCAGCATTCCAACGTATGACTCGAGCAGGGACCGAATGACTCCGCCTCTAATGCCTGACGAGGAAGATCAACGCTCGGAGCAGTCCTCGGAAGTTCAATCCCCCATTCTCGAGAGTCACCCAATACCCGCCGACCATCCTCCACCTTCGATCAATTACTACGACTACAACGTGGAGGATTATCTGGGTCGTTCGCACCCTGGATATGTACAACGACACTCCACGAGGCATCTGAGTTGCACATCGGCGTCTACCGGCTCACACAACTGGAGCTGGTCGCAGCTCAAGCCTTCTAGATTCGTCGTCGAGGGGGCGCGGTACGATCGGCGTAACTCAGCAGACGATGACTGCACTTCAGATCATTCATCCGCCCACTCAACTGGGGATGAGAGGGTACAGGAGGCTGCAAGAACCCTTTCGTTACTTTCTCGGGCTCGTTGAAGTTCACAGTTTCAATCAACTCTTCTTCACGTTGCCTTACATCACTCATGCTGTCTTTTTGCTTTCTCATTGCATTACATCTCATACTCCCCATTGTGTCCGCTATATCTCTTGCATCAATATCACATCTCTCACCCTCATCTTGCTTATCCATTCTCCATACATCTGTACTACGCTTCCTCATCATCTGGGGGCTCTACGACATTCCCAATACATAGCTCGTTCGCTCGAAAAGCTGACCGCTAGCCTGTCGCTTTAACATGCCACCATATTCACCCCATGCTCATTTTGGATACGTTGCAATTATTATAAGTCCCGCTATGTACGATGGTCTACATTTCTTAGCCATGAAGTTCCTGAATATACTTTCTAGGCTCGAGCGTCAATCTTCTGGAGGTGGCTTCACTATTCCACTTTGGATCATCTCTCGAATGATGAGGTCTTCTTCTGCTGGTCGGCCGCTAAAAGGGGGTGATTATTCGTCAGAAGCAAGAACATTGGTCATAGGTCCATCACTTGGCTTACATGACCGCGCGTGCAATGGTAGGTAATATTGTGCCAGTGGCCACATCTATCTTCTCTATTCCTGACAAGCCATCGGCTCGAGTTGGTCCCACATTCAATAACATCACAGGTTTCCTTTGTTCTAGAGCATGTTTGAGGAGCCTACAGCCTGGCATAATTACTCGGGTCAAGAAAACCATTGAAATCCTACCTGAAAGCTGAATATGTTGCCAACGTTGTGCCGGCGAGAAGCAATCTATCACAGTCTTCAACACATCGAAGTCTGTGCCGGCTCATTAGGAAGACTCTGTGACGGTTCTCAAAGGAACCTACGCGCGCTCTTTCACTGCCTCTGGAATGGATTCGCCAAAAAAAACGAATCCGGGTTTCTGCTGAAGAGTAGCATCGCCTTAATACTTGGATTCGATGGGTATCAAAGGTGATTAACTTACGACTGAGTTCCGATGACCTGCAAGTAGACAGGTCGGGCAATCAGGGACCACAAAATCTTCGTAAGATACTCCAAGTTGCTCGATGTCAACCTAGATAACGCTAAGATTTTAAAGCCAAATGTTTCCAACAATTCAATTACTTACATCTCCGTCAGGGTTTGTACGGAGCTTCTGGCTCCTTCGAGCTATGTCATTCGCGAAGCGGTGCCATGAAGGATTGGATCTAGTAAGCCAATCCTGAAACTTATTTCTGGCGATGACATGGCCTCTACTGCATTGCACGCTCTAAAAAAGCTGTTAGGCAAGTCATCACTCACGCAAGAGACTAGATATTTTACGTGAATACTCCCGTGAAGCTCCAGGATCCGGTCGCTGATTCGAGATAAGTTCCAAGAGGAGGGGGCCCCTAGTTCTAATGCTTTGTGGTGTAAACCATCGACATTCTTAGAAACAAACAGTCAGGATCAAAAGCCAGCATATAAGCGCTCAATTCACTTGGGTGATTATCCAGGGAATGTAAGATGTGTGCTGCAATGCAGCAAACGCAAAGTGGGTAGTGTTCGGGAGAGTGCTTCGTACATGCGGATAGCCAAGGAACGACCGAAGCCTCAAAACAAGATTTGTTGGTGATAGCCCTCTGAAATTAGATCCTCGGCGCACCAATATCTTCGTCTATTTTTCATATAATATTCAGAATGGAGCATTACAGAAATTGTCTGGGAAATTTCACCTGAAAGCTTTCCCCTTCTCAGAGGAATCAACAAGTTCGTGGTAGAATATGGGTCTGTGAGAGTCAAGGTCAAACTTCCAACCTTCTTGTGAGAAGTACGAACAAGACGTACTTGTAATTTGGGTTCATGTAACGTCCGTCCTTGCCTCTGTAGGCCCGAAGGCCCGAATCAACACTCACACCAGCCCCTGTTATGAGCCCAACATTGCCACCCTGGAGAAAATTAGTTACGCGTTCAACAGCTTCGTCGATATTCTTCACGGCAATGACTGGCTGGGCGTCGAGGATAGCCCGAGGAAGGCCAGGTACAGAGATTCGCATGTGACGGTGGTTGGAAAGCAATTCTTCGGCGCAATCGCCTACGTCCGCTCTGGGACTTTCTCCACAACTTTGACGATCTGGTCCCTTGAACCGCCGATGAGCTCCCTACCCCAGCCACCTACGACCATTCAAACCCCTGGTTTTGCCCACTACTCAACCTCTTGGTCTCCATTTCATACTAGTCGATTAGCGCTTGCGTCGGCAGCCAACTTTGGCCTGGTGGGAAATGGGCGATTACATCTGGTGTCTGTGACGCCTGGACCTGCTAGACTTCCTGCTTTGAATATCGAGAAGAAGTGCAACTTGCTTCTTGATAGACTATCAGTAGCTGACTAGTAAAGGCGTCAGATATGAAACCCAGGATGGACTTTACGACATCGCGTGGTCAGAAATTCACGAGAATCAGCTTGTGACAGCTTCTGGCGACGGTTCTATTCGACTTTGGGATATTATGCTAGATGTAAGCCGTCTTATTTACAAACGGCTACTCTAAGATGAACATATTAGGAACATCCCATTCGTGCATGGCAAGAGCATACACGAGAAGTTTTCTCAGTTGATTGGTCCAACATACAGAAGGATAGATTTGTCTCCTCCTCTTGGGACGGAACTGTGAAGATTGTGCGTCCATTACACTTTGTACCGCTTCCTATCTGAACGGACAATAGTGGACTCCAGATCTTGCTAGATCTGTTCTAACTCTCCAAGCACACCATGCCTGTGTCTATCAAGCCCTGTTCTCCCCTCATCAACCGGAGCTTGTAGCGTCATGCTCTACGGATGGCACCGTCAAGATTTTTGACCTGCGCTCTCCATCTTATCTTACAACCGGTCCCAACACAAACACCTTTACGAATCCGATTTCTACTGCAGTTTTAACTGTACCCGCATCTGGGACAGAGATCCTATCAATAGATTGGAACAAATATCGACCCATGGTTCTGGCCAGCGCTGGGGTAGATAAAGTAGCCAAGGTCTGGGACTGCCGTATGGTCCAGACAGGCGGTGTGGGTCAAGTAGGAGGGTCTTGCGAGACTCAATTCCTGGGACACGAATACGCAGTCCGCAAGGTGCAGTGGAGTCCGCATCGTTCAGATGTCTTGGCCACTGCGAGCTATGATATGACATGCAGAGTGTACGTGTTCAGGAGCTTGTTTACAATTCGAACTCAACCCTCTCTTTAGCTGGACGGCGATGCCTCAAGCTGATCGACCGCAGCTGCTTCATATTCATGATCCTCACACAGAATTCGTCGTCGGTTGTAGCTGGTCTTTGTATGATGAGGGGATAATAGCCAGCTGCGGTTGGGACGGCAGATTGAGTGTTTTTCGATTGTGAATCTGATGTATGTATGTTGTAAATTACCGAAGCTACGTCAGATCAAAAATGCCATAGCCGCAAATGTATTTTCTTCGACTTTTGAAACAGTTCAGGGACGGAACCCAAATTCGGCAACTTGAAAGAACAGCTATTACGGCATTGCTGTGAGATGCCAAAGCGTGTAGAGAAGGTGGTAAAAGGACCAACAATTGCAACCATCAAGACTTTCTCTTCGAACGCCAACAACGGCAATTTTCCGTCTGGTTACCCGCTGTCGCTCAAAGCCGTCATTCAACACCTTTTCCAAAAACGGAAATTACTTCTAGATTTAGGTAACCACCTAAACCCAAGATCAGAAAGATAATACTTTAGTAGCCCTTACACACAAAAATTCTCCAGAACAATGAACAAGACGTCATTAGACTCGGAAGATATTCTGTCCGACTCTCTCGACATGTTGTACGATCACCGCCCCATCACCTTCAGTGCAGCTGGCACTCCTTTTGCCTTTATGGTGGACAAATGTCCAATACAGCATAACCACATTCCAGCATGTATGCACTCTGTCGTTATCTCTCTTCAAACGCCAGATACATATGCTGCTCATTGGGCTTTGCATGCCTCGTCTATCTGGGTGGCATCGATCTACCTTGCAAATCATTTGCAGGAACTTCACTTGGAAGATCATTTGATCAACTCCACACCTCAGTCAGAGAAGATCCAACTTCTCGAGCTCGGAGCTTCTGCAGGCCTTCCGAGTATCACAATAGCAAAGCTTTTCGGGGATCGTTTGCGAGATGCAGCGAGGAGAATCTTCATCACGACCACGGATTATCCAGACGACCGTCTCATCAGGACTTTGGCGGATAACGTGGCGGCAAACGGAGTTGCAACGCTCTGCAGGGTTGTTCCCTACGCTTGGGGCTCAGATGTCTCACCTTTGCTTTGGCGAGGCGCAGAAGGAGGATTCGATGTCATCATCGCTGCAGACACGATCTGGAACCCAGATTTACACGAGATCTTGATCGATTCTCTCAAGAACACGTTGAAGAAATCACCAACATCAAGGGTACATTTAGTGGTAGGATTGCATACGGGTCGCTACACGATACAATCGTTCTTGGACAAAGTAATTCTAGCGGGATTTGAGCTCGATGGATTATGCGAGAGAGAATCGATTGGGTCGGGAGAGAGGAAGTGGGAAGTATCAAGAAATGGAGAAGACGAGAAGGAAAGACGGAAGTGGATAGTATGGATACAGTTGAAGTGGAATAGAGAAGCTTTAAAGGTACAAATATAGGGATAAAAATTAGATGAAAAGGGCGTCAAGTTATGTACAGCAAGAAAGGAGGGTGTTTAATCGTCAAGAAAGACAAGAAAATCTAACTGAAAAAGTAAGGATTTATGCGACAGGATTATGATACAAAGTCTGAGAGTTTTTTTTTAGAAAGAGAGTAGCGTACAGGAATTGATTCTTATTTGTGAGTTAGTGGTACTGAGCCTCTTGACGGACAGCTTTCTGAGGAGGGGACGGTCCAAATGTCAAGATGTTGATGGGCTTTATGTCGCCGCAATTTTCCTTCGATGATAAGATTAGGGGATGTCACGGTATAAGGCTAGAAAAAAGGCACACCAAGAAAAGTATCATGTTATCTTCGGTAACGGAGATTTTTTCAATGGCAAGTCCGTTGGTTGTCGAAGAGTTAGACGAGAACTCGCGAACGTACTCGCCGACCTTTAGAGGACAGTGTTGACCTCGATGGGTCCAGGCCTTTGGAGAAGGAGCTTGAATGTCAGCATACGGAGCGAAATCAATGATCTTGAGTCGTGTGCGATCTTGTCCCGAAGGAGATTTAGAGCCATCCTTTTCGAGGTAAACGACTCTGCTACCAACCACCTGGGGAGCTCCGACAGTCAAATCGAAAGGAAGCTCCTTGATCAGACAAAATTGACTCCAGAAGACCCAGGGGACACTGCGGCGGTCTGCATGGGCGGTCGGTCGGAAGAATGACTCGCTCATGAACATCCAATGAATAGTATTGGAACCGGTAGCGGTGAGAACGAGGACACGAGCTGAAGGGTCGGAATAGAAGAGTGTAGCAGGTGTATTTATCTCGGTGTTTGGGATACTGTTTCGTGCAAAGCGCAGTACGGAGTTGACCCAGATCGGAGGAAGTTCGTATTCACGCTCAACGAAGACGCTGCTTATGTTTGAGATGTTGTAGAGATACAGCATGATCTTGTTCTGGACTTTGCGAACTCCGAGCAGCAGGTGAGGGTTAAGAAGGACCACATCTTGTTCCTCCAGCCACTGGCAGAAAAATATCTGTAAGCTTAACTCTGAATTCAAGGGGCAGACTTACCGTGGCTTGTAAGGTGCACCAATCCATTAACAAGTGTTTGGTCAAGCCGCCGGTGAACTCGACAGTAGAGACCAAGCGGTTTCCACAGATATAGGTAGAAACGCTCACAACTGGCTGAGCGACTTGGCAGCTGTATTGTGGTGCTGTGGTATTTGGGTGCCTTTCAAAAGTCCACAAGTAGCGTAATTTCAGACGCAAAGTGGCTTGGTTGTTGGCCGTACTGACAACACATGAAAATGATCGCAAACACCCAGAGAAAAAAAAGCTTACTTCATATAATGACTTGTAACCACAAGCCCCTGCAACGGATCGACAGAGACCCACTCGGCATCGGGAGATGTGCTGAATTTAACATGCCGAGTCTCAGAGAGTGGTTTCCCAGTACGCCACGACGGAAGCTCAGCCAACTCCAAAATTTGATTGGCGGCCCAGCACAAGAATGTACCCGAAACATTAATCTTAGAGGTTGCCGGTGTTTTGACCTTCTGCTCGTCAATCCATTTGAGCCTCGGCCAATCTCGCTCGTATGCAGTGAGAAGCTGGAGGCGCATAGCAGGAGGTCGAGCTGTATAAGAGGCTGGGCCATCTTTCATTCCGGTCACAGCAAGCTTGAATTTATAGCGAAGGTGCTGAAACTCTATGACGAGTGCATAAACTCGTTCGAATGCCTGAGAGATATCAGTATGAAAGTGCAGCGGAGGGGCTATCCACGAACCTTGCAGGTTTGGTATAGAGCAGATGGGCTCAGTTTCTCCAGAATTAGAATTAAGATATCGTTGGAGATTCTGAAGCGCTTTACGGTTGGGACTTTGTGAGGCATTTTGGATTGGAGAAATGGACATACATCCTGGCGGATTTTATACTCTTCGTTGAGTCAACCAGAGAAGAAAAGAGAGAAAGAAAAAACGACGGTTGCTGTGTTAGCTAGTAGCTGAGCCACATCGTTGCAAGAACTCATTGACAGTAATGGCATGATATGATCTATCGCGATTCAAGCGCCAGGAGACTGTCGGAAAGCGCTTTGTCGGCAAGCCACGCTGCAACTCTTTTGTAAAGTCAACGGCGCATCCCACAGCGTCTGCGCGATGGTGCCATGTCAACGAAATTGAGTTTGTAATTAGACCTGAAGGTTTACCGAGGAAGGGCAAGAACGTCGGCTGTCCTTTGGAGGAGGTGAAAAAATTCAACAATAAGAGCCTGATGATGGGGAAGTTCTTTCCTTCATGGCGATAGTCCGAATTGAGTAATTGCGAACCAGAAGTCGGGACAGGTACACGACAGGAGGAGTTGAAGAAGAATAAGACTCAGTTCTCATTGTTTTTGGATGCTAGGAAGGATGAGAAGATTGTGGATTCTCGTATGTTTTATCTCCATTTTAGGAGGGTCGATCGGGGGTTTTGCTGATCCTTGCTTAGTCATTACGACCTGTGTGATGCACCTGCCCATTACGGTTGTCCCATCTTGAGCGCCTACCACCACCATGGTCTGCAAAAAGTGTGAAACCGTCAGTGTCTTTTGTTTAATTTTGGAGGTGCAATTCGTTTACCCGCTATATCCATAGAAACTATCTAAAGTCGCCGCTCCAGACCCTTTCCAATCCAGTTCCAAGAGCATCAAGGACGGCACAAGAAAGGTCGGCGAGAATAAGTTACTTGCCCGTCCCGGAACCTCCAAAAGTCGTTTCCAGGCAAGTCATACTACGCTTCTTTGACACAATCAGTGTATCTAACCACGTTTCACAAAAAGCCATATCAGAAGAGTTGCAAAGATTGTAAGCAGCCGACGACACAGAACAAGGCTAAGTACTGCCACGGTACGTCAAAGAGCACGTTTTGCACGTTTTGCTGGCAGTTAATTCAAGTGTCGGTTTCCTAGGTTGCGCTTATAAGAAAGGAATTTGCTCGATCTGCGGCAAACAGATCCTCGATACTACGGGATATGTCATGTCAGCCAAGTAGAATGCCACAACCAGACTGTGCAAGTGTCGTATCAGGATCTTATTATGTTGTTGCTGCGCACCGCGAGACGTATGGCGCACCCAAAGCTGTATACCTAGCGAAAACCTCGCAAGCGAAGGAGTGGATAGATTTGACCGATATATTCGGGGCACTGAGTTGAGAATATAATTGTACGTCCGTATTGTAATTGTAACCCAAGCTGTAGTACTGATCAAATGTACGGATATTGAGCTAATATAATTATGTGCTTTGATTTGCACGAGCAAGCAGAGCTTTCTCGCGCTGTTGATATATGTCCTCATCAATGGTATCAGATGTCAGAAACTTGTAGATGTTGACGAGCTTGGTCTGACCGAATCGCACCAAACGACCCACAGCTTGAGTTTCGCAAGCCGTATAGATCTCCTGTGATGGCGCGAGAAGCGGCGAAAGGAAGATAGCGTGGTTGGCTGAGGTTAGATTTGCACCACTGGCGCTCTCGTCCATGACGTTCAACAATAGAACTCTTTCGTCACTGTCATTCTGGAAGAGCTCTAGATTTTTGCTCTTTTGATGAGCTGTTCCCTTGATCTCGAGGTACGCGATCTTATGACTTTTGAAGGCTTCGGTGACTTTCTTCATGAGGTCGGGGAATTGAACAAAGACGAGTACTCTTTCGTGCTTGATTTTTGTCCTACCACTGTAGTCAGCGTCGGTGGCCAAGGAGAGTTTAGCACCACTTACTTGATTAGTTCAACGACTTTTTCAAGCTTCTGACCGAAGTGACGGCCCTTTCCAGTGCGTTCGTCATCCATCCCGAGGGTCTCAGCTTTGACAACATTGAGAACACGAGCGGCTGACTTGCACTGCCCGAGAGCAGCGTAAACACACTCCTCTTTTTCCGCACAGGTCCTTACACAAGCGATGCACCCCATGTGCCCACATGACGAAAGAACGGCGACTTCAGGAATTGGGACGTTTTCTCGTCCACAAGCGGGGCAAGAAACTGGAACCGGAGTGTCGGTTTGCTTTTGCAAGTCGCGGACCACCGTGAAGTAGCGTAGCGATCTAACACGGCCCACCAGCTCCTTTGTCAAGCGCCGAATTTCGTGAGTTTTCTCCCGATGCTCCCAAACTTTTGCCTTGACTTTTTCGGAAAGCTGAACGTCCTGTGTCTTGGTTTTAGCTTTGGGGTTGCCTGTGCTGGCTTCATCGAGTAGCTCGATAACCATATTGGTAGAATCTTGATCGTCCACACCCTCAGTACGACAAACGCGAACATATTCCTGGAACATCGATTCTTGTCCGACATTACCAAGGTCCTTCTCGCGTTTGACACCAGCTTGGATTGCTGTCAGGAGCTCCTTCTTGCATTCTTCGAGTTGCTTGTGTCTCTCTGCAACAATGACGTCACAGGCCTTCTTGGCATTATCATTTGAGGTTTCGAGATCGAAGTGAGAGCATCGCTTTAATAGAGCCTCCTCAGCAGATCTGGTAAATTATCAGCATGTTGCCGAGGGTAGAAGTTTGTTTTACTTACTTGCTCTCACCCAAAGATTGAGCAAGACGTTTTTCACGATCACTCTCGGTCTTCTTCCCGCGTTTGATGGTCATGTCGAGAGAGCGAAGATGATGTTCCAACTCTAGGTAGATGGCGCGTTCAGCTGCAGGCAGCACGATCTTGACGATCTCCGTCTCGAATGGAATTTCATCGATTTCGGCAATATTCTAGTGATGTTGTCAATATACAATTAGGAAGCGCGAATTGGAAAATAGGGCTTGCCTGCCGAACGAATTGGTCCAAGAAAGCCTGGCCAACGCTATGACGGTGGGCATGCCACTCCAGCGTATGAACTTCTCTAAACGAATGGAACTTTTCGACATCTGAGAGATAAGATCAGAGAACATCACTCTCGAAAAGTTAGCGACCTACTGGTTTGCTCGCGAGTTCGTTTCTTGACTTCAGCCGATCGTCCTTCGCCTTCATCATGAATGCCGAGGTGCACATTCAAGAAAGCCGCAATAGTCTTGACAGCGCCAAAGTCATGAATGGGAGGGGTCCCAGACAATACCCATTGTCGGTCCGCGGATAACTTAGTTATAAGGGCATGTACTTTCCCGTCAAGATAGGTGTATTCGTCGACAACAACTCGAGCAAAGTGGAACATCTCGAATGGAGGTGCTTGCATTTCTTGCCAATCGCGCTGAACAGCTTTGGAACCGAGTTTCCAGGGGTCACTTTCCGCTCGTTTGGCCGCTTTCTTGGGTTTTGCTTGATTCTCGGTCTTCTTCACAGGCTTCTTCTTCCCATTTCTGCTCATGGAAGGTTCATCGACATCCATATCGTTTCCATCACTCGTTGTTTCGTCGTCAGTCGTCGACCTTTTGGCTTTAGCCTTAGCTTTTGGAATGGTTTTGGACTGTGCTTTTGCCTTGCCTTTCTTCGGCTTTGGTTCGTCTTCTTCATTGTCAGAGAGGTCAGATACCATTTCGACATCAGAGTCATTGCTGGAAGAGGGGCTGCCTTGATAGTCAGAGGAAGGTGAAGAAGCTCTATTGGTTATCCGTCGCTTCTTTGTTTGGGAGGTTTTCGTTTTTTTTGCAGGTCGTTGCTCCTCAGCCGAGTCTTCATCATCGGAGATGATAATGGCAGTCCTTTTGGCAGCTGAACGTCGCTTCCTCTTGCGGGTGTCACTGTCGTCCGAGTCTTCAACTGGCACTGGGGAAGAGGGGACTGAGCTCTGAACACTTCTTGGGGACGATTTCGAAGAGACGGTGATGACCACCTCAGGGATGAGCCCGGACTTTGTTGGTTTCGCAGCACCCTGGGCTTTTGGTTTGGTTTCCGGTGACAACTCTTTTTTGGTGTCTTCGCTGGATTTCAAAGGTTTGGGTTTGTCCTTGTGGACCTTTATGCTCTTGGATTCCGCTGCTTCACGGTAAGATTTTCCTTTCAGGCGCTTAGATGCTACACGCGCCGCGGCCTCTGCAGCCTCTTCTTCGACTATGATCTTGTCATCAGCATAAACCTAGAGGTTATGGAGTTCACTCACGCCTTTTCTGGGCTGCCTTTATGTCGCTAATGACAGCCAACGAGCCTTCGTCTTGTAAAAGATCGACTTGTTTCTTGAGTCCTTCTAGGGTCTTCTCAAGTTGGTCGTTGAAGTGGCGTCCATCTTTGTTAGGAAGTTCGCCAGCACCGCCAAGAAGCTGAAGGTTCTCGAGATAAACACCACTCTTGAAGATGTTTGACGCCACAACGATCATATCGGCCTCTTGGATATCTTCGATCTTAGTGCTATTGAGGTTTGATGCAGTGGTGATGACGTGCACTTTGAAGCGCGTGCCTGTGAATTTCTTGACTTCCGACTCCCATTGTTTGGTTAAGTGAGGAGGAACAATAATCAGAGTTCCCTTAACAGAAATCTTCCCTGGTTGACGCGTCTTCTTGGAAAACTCCTTCTCGACAGTTTTTTGCGTACAGTCGATTAGACCAAGGGTAATAGCCGTTTTACCATACCCCACTTGGTCGGCAAGAACGCCACCACGGACGTGAAGGGGCCTTTGCGCGCGTCCTTCAGCCCTCCAACCAAGAGGATCGAGCATGGCCTCCGATATCTCCTCTTCTACGAATGGTGGAGCGTTTGTAGACTCCTGAAGGAGCATCCATTCCAGAGACCTAAGCTGCTCTTGGCGTAGAGACGTCTTGAAGTGGGGAGGTTGTTCGTGCTCTTTGTCTTGCTTGTTACTGAGGATGCGGAATGGGGGAAGGTTGACGTTGGCGGCAGGGGAGAAGCTGGTATCTAGCCGCCATGAAAGTGTGACTTTACCGGTATGTTTCTTTGCTGGTAGTCGAGATACAGCACGATGTAAAAGTGAAGGTATGTTGACACCGACTCTCACAGCCCCAGTACCGTCTTCCGAAAGCTTGAGTTGGGTGACAAAAGGACGAGGGCGTCCTTTTAGGCGTCTCTCATACTCGCCGGCTTCGACGGAATCTTCAACAGCTACCATCTTCTTATTCTTAAGAACCCAACGCAGCTGAGGTGCTGTTGGTGAACAACGTTGACAGTTGAGATGGTCGTCTGGTGAATGGATATGCTGCCAGGAACGAAGAGCGTCGTCTACATGTTGCACTCGTTCCAACAACCATGCAAGCGCTCTGAAAGTCAGACGTTCATGGATCTTGTCTACTCCTTTCCATGCGTTTCGCGGCCATTCGGGGCCAACTTGGTCTCGAAGCTCAACAGTTGAAGATAACAACGCGTAAGCATCGGAGCACGCGTCTTTACTGACGGGAATAGCCAAGTTCTTTCCAGGAATGCCGAACTTAGCATTTTGACCTGTGGCAGCCTAGAATAACTGATCAAAAAAAGGTTGGCCGAGATATCAAAATATTCTTACTTTGAGAGAGACGGAAGTCGCCTCAACCCATTGATAAGGAAGGTGTCCAGTAACAATTTGTTCTTCTTCTTTACTTGATTGCCTCCAGGAGGGATCCAATCGACATACGATCGGTCGACATTCGAGGTACTCGAGCCTTTTAATGCTTGTAGAGAAGACAAAACTATCTTCGGAGTCATTTGTGCGATGAGGATCGAAAAGCATGAATAGAGGAGGCGCGCCTGTGTCGTTCTCGTCTATCTTCTTGTGAAGGGCACCATTTGCCGTGCCACACTTGTCAAGTAGGGCATAGATACCAGAGATGTCACGATCAAGGGTCGACGCAGCGTCACTCTCCACCGATATCTTGAGCTTCGGGTACACCAGCTTGGTTTTGAAGTCCTCGCCAATAAGCCCCAGCCTCGTCTCCCATGATGGAACTAATTCGTCTTGACCTTGGATCTTAATGTTAAACGACGACGGCGAAGGTAGTGCAAATTGCCAACGTCCTTTCAACAAATCCCCTTCGCATATGAATCTGCCAACGGCATGTTGTAGAACCTGTCGAATCTCCGCGTTGGCAGGTTCGTCGGCGTCAGGGTTGGCATAGAGCCGCCATTCTGGCTGCAGAGGATGGAGCGAAAGTTCCAACGAGCCGGCATGCGACCGATAAATGACACTCCAGACCTCCTGGCGCCTTAATTCTGCAAAGCGTAGCTCTGAGGTTGTGACTTTGACCACAGCGGTACTCCACTTTGACCACAGAGACGCTTTGATGGGACTCGTTTCGGCTTGGCGAAGCTCGTCAAGCAGAGATTGGTCTGCAGCTTCAAAAGTAATGCACATAGGGAGTGTTGACTTGAGCTTGCGAGAAAATTCTGTAGGGTGAACTCGTAGCTTGGTTTCGGTGTCAATCGGGGTAGGGCTATGCTCAGGTCGTCCACCGCATTTCTTGCAAAACGAGTTGTAACAGTCCAGACAACGGAACAGTGGTCGATTGGTGATAGTATTACGTCCTTCGCATGCACAGAGGCGCTTGCTTTGTTCAGCCTCGGCCAGGAGATCGGAGAACGAGGAAGAGTGAACGACTGAAAGATCGAGAGGCTTCCATTCAAGGCGTTCTTCTCCAATGACTTGACTGTTTGCGTGAATTGTTGCAGGAACAGCGTTCACAACCATGACATTGGCATTAACTTCCTCGGACCCGTATTTGCCCTCGTATGTTTCAGCGTCATCACCATCCTTGAGAAGCTTCTTTCCCGAAACTAACGCGGCGAGGATGCAAGCGCCGACAACAGTAGTGGACATAGCGTTTCCTGCGAGATCGGCAAGTTGGTCTTCGGTTTCTCGAGTGAGCAGAAGCTTATCAACTGGTAGGCCTTGCATGGCCAACGCTTCTAGTCCAACCATCGGTCCACCACGGTTGGTAATGTATGGAATCATGGAAGGCGTGAGACAGGGACAAATGCCGACTTTGTTGGACCCAATGGTTCGATCGACATTTTGTGAAAGATTCCACACTTGACTAGAATGTCGGTTAGAACCAGAGAAAGCCGGGCTTGTACAAGAAATAGAGTAAACTACTTACGTCTTAAAACTTGGGTCGACGCCTTTCGTAGCTGAACGGAGAAGACTTATGTCCATCAGATCCCAAACACGTTCGACTTGCCCTACACCCCAATCATTCCAAGCAAAATCTGGTAGTTTGCAAAACCCGCCTGGAAAGTGATAAGTAAAGTTGAAAAAACTAGGCGGGTTGCTTTACCTTCATCCCAACTCGTCAAAGGACGTTTTGACCCCAGAGCCTCCTCGAGCCTGGCTCTTTGATGACGAGACTCGCATCTTCCCCAATCTGTTCTCCCAGTTCTTCTGTCCATTCCGTTGAAACTTTCTTGCACAAGCTTCTGGCGAGCTTGATGAATTCGAGGATCGTCGGAAGGCAGCAGAAACGCGTCCAAAGTGGAGGAGGCTGGTCGCTTGAGTTTTGACGTAACCCATTGCTTCCACGTGTCCGGGATCGACGAGTTTTTCTTGTTGACAGCGAAGAGGTATACTCGCGTCCGGGTATGAGGAATGTAATAAGCTTTGGTATCCACTCGAGCATAGGCAGCACTGTATCCCTGCTTCTCGAAATATTCCTGCACACGGTCCCAAGGTGCCGAGCAAACATTTTCGAGAATAACAAGAGGTGGCCGATGCTGCGTAACCCAGGACATCATTCCTCGGAAGGTCTGACCAGATTCTCCTTTAGCATCGATGTCTTGCTTTTGATTGTTCAGATTCGAGTAGTCCACGCATGATGTACCAGCAATGAGAATGTCAACATCGCCTGGTACAGGGGCCAATGCCCCATATGCAGTGTGTCTATTGAAAGGCACCATATAATGAGCACAGATTCACGGGAAGATCAAGAAACGCACGCTTCCCCATCTCCTAATTCACAAACGTCGCGAAAGAGAATTGGAGGGTGAAAATTTCGTTCGATATACGCCTGTTTGAATGGCTCAATCTCACACGAGAAAACGTGTTCTATATCGAAGTTGACGGCATGTTGATCGAATATGGATTTCTGGATGAGTTCCAAAGCAAGAAGAGGAGACTCAGTGCCAGAGCACATAGTCGCGACGCGTAACTTGCGACCAGCAATCTGCTCAGCAACGTCTTTGATTTCTGGGATATGACTGACAAGGTCGTCGAAAATTGGTGCAATCTCGTTGATGGGCGGTAAATCAGAGGCATCAGGTGCTGCAGCTTTTAGTAATTTTTTGCTGGGTTTGCTCGTCGCGTCCATATCCACGTCCGAGGTTTGGTCTTCTTCGTCTTCGTCTTCATCCTCTCTCTCTGTTTGGGTTTCCGTTGCAGATTCACCAGCTGTATCTGTTTCAGGTGGTTCTTCTACAGGCTTTTTATTGCCTCCAAAAAAGGATGCGATATTCTTTTGGCCCTTGGACTTTGCTTTCGAGAGTTTGTCCTTGGCCATATTGGTGATGAGCTGAGTCAAGGTTCGGGTCTGTGCCAAAAATACACGCTGGATAACACGCGCTGTGGCAAACAACGCGACTTGTCACGTTATATCGTCACGGAGGTGATCGCGTCACATTTTCACTACCAACCATCACTCCAATTTACAAACCGATTTCATCTCATGAGCAAGGTCAGGGAACTCATAAACCGACACTTTGGGCCAGATGCCCTCGTATGGTTTGACAGGGCATATCTCGTCGACTGGTGCATATCTCTTTAGCTGGCATGAACTCTCGTCATAACTTAACATCATTTCACCACATCAGGGTAGCCGTCACTGGAATCTGGGTTCTTTCTCAGCTAGTTTCGTGGTCACCGGTGTATGAAAGGAAATTCAGTAAATCTGATCCTTTGATCAGCTTTTCTCATAGAAAGAACCAGTATGGACGGTCATAATTATTAATTATCCCTGCTGTACTCGGTGCTGAACCTACTCATGTAGGGTTGGTTCCGCCACGAACCATTTTCTTGCTCTCTTCGGGCCCCTGGCCGTCTTCTTCGTTGTTGGAGCTCTCAAGAAAAATCTACTCCTTATTCACCATGCAGCTATTGGTGTTTGGGCATCTCGGTTCGATACTTGTTTCTGGGTTGGCATACTAGTTAACCTTGATACAGCGGTTTGGCACGGCTAGTGACCCAAGTTCTCAAGCACAGTGTTGGTAAGACATACCCATCAAGAAATACATTTACTTAATATCTTAAGCGCTCACTCGAACTTAGGTAGACTTCGGCCAGATTTTCTTGCTCGATGTAAATGGAACCATGTAATGGAGACTTGTTCAGGGTAGGCAATAAAAATAGTTGTACTATAAATTCAATTGACCATCCCTCAAAGGAAAGCTCAAGATGTTATTGATGGTCGCAAGTCTTTCCCTTCCGGCCATTCATCTACAGCATTCTCTGGCATGGTTTTTTTGTCTTTGTGGATCGCTGGTCAAACTGCGGCTTGGTGTTTTAGCACACCAAAGTCACCAGGAAGACTTCGTTCAAGCCGGATTGCGCTCTTCCTCTTAACCTTATTCCCGCTCTTCTGGGCGACACATGTTGCAGTCACAAGAATACAAGATCATGTTTGTATTCTTCTTTGACCATGTCGCTTTTTACTAATCGTATTTGTTAGCGACACCACAAAGAAGATGTTATTGTTGGTAGCTTCGTTGGAATTCTTTCAGGGCTTATCTGTTACCTCATATTCTGGCCGAGCCCTTTTCACGCTTCCACATTCCATTTCGAAAACTACGGGCAACCCAGAATTCTGTATACCAGAGATGACTATGGCCGTCCTAGAGTGACAGAATTTGAATTAGCTCAGTCTAGACTAGATGAAGACGGCGAAAATACAGTGTAAGCATGTAACAAACTAAAGCAGACAAACTCCCCATAGAGACAGACAAACTATGCTAAGAAACGTCCATCGGGGTGCCCCTCACGAATACCCATGTATCTCCTATTTTTTTCATTCTTCCTGAACTCCCAACGGGCGTTGAGGTTTGGCTTTCTGGTGCGAAGTGTGTGATATCGGGCACAGTCTGCCCTCCAGCACCAACAACAACATCACCTCCCCCAAGCACAATCGCATCTGTGTTCTGACTTCCATCATCATAGCCCCAATCATTTTGCACAAAATGCCCATTCCCATGACTCGGACCGCCTCTACCACTCAAGAATCCTCCACGCCCTCGACCATGTCCTCTAGATGGCGTAGGTCCATGCCCTAGCGGTTGAAAGTTTCGACTGCTTGGTTGAGGCGTTGTGTTTATTGGTGGTTGGCCACCGTTTGCGGTACATTGCATGACAAATTCCAACAGCTGCTCTTGCGTAGGATTAGTTTTGTTCGTGACTTGCCACATTTTCCCAAGTGCTTCCCACGAAGTTGGCGCGGTATAATCAAACACCGCGAGGTTGAAGCTTTCTAGCCCTATACCAACTTCTAATGTATCTGCACTTGTTTTTTTATTCGAGTTTGACAAATTTTTTGGTGGATTGATAGGTTGTATAGAAGTTCCGTTTGGCACTGGGTGCTGAGGAGGCACAGGTGGTACTGTTAGGACTGGGGCAGATAATGAGGTAGGTGGGGTCAGCTTTCGTGGGTCTGCTGAAGACGAGTCGGGTCGATTTGGTGAGAGCGGTGGGCGAGGTGAATTACGGGCAGACGCCATTGATCCAGAAGGAGAGTCGGGACGAACGTCTCTACCGAATTCGTCTTTGCCGGCCTCAATTTGCCTCCCTGAGCTGGCATCTATTCGAGAGAGAGAGCTGGACGGTGATACCTCCCGAGCTCTGCGTGTCGGACTACCGAATCTTGTCGCCTTCCGCTCTCCGTTACGCAACGGGCTTCTGGACCGACTTCGTCCACCTCGGAACGGTTGAGGAGGGCTTCGATCATCTCTTTCAGAGTCTCGATTACGACGATCACGTTCATCCCAATTTCGTCCACCTCGCCCACGGCCACGGAAGCCGCCTCTGTACCTTCCTCTTGAACTATCACGATCTTCAAACTGAGGATTGGTACGAGACTCGTGCTCGGGACTACGGTATCCGTTAAATCTCTGTTCGTTTCTGACCATTGTGAAAGGCTCAGGAGGTGGCCGTGAACTACCATTAAGACCAGATGATGAAGGATATTTCTGGACATTTACAAGATCTGCAGAGGTTAACGATTGCGGAACAGATGTTACAGGTGCAGCCGTATGAGCTAACTGTTGCAGGACTGCAAGTTGAGCGGCTAACTGAGGACCACCTGTACCTCCACTCATAGGAAATTGACTATATTACACGTGTTTCAAATAAGCTTCCGAAGTGGAACTCAATAAGATTGCACTTACGACAAAGATGGTTGAGTGGCAGTTGCAGCCGCTTGCGTTAGAAGAGCAAGCAAAGCAACTTGAGGATCCACCATAGGTGCTGGTTGAGCTGGTTGAGTACTGGTTTGAGTCTGGATGATAGGAGGCGCTGATGGTGCCGTATTCATTCGAGGGTCTGTCGTTGGTTGAGTTATTGGTGGTGTCGACGATTTCGACAGAGGCACTAATGGAAATTGGATTGATATTATTTTAGTTCTCACATTCACCATAGAGGAGGTGGAAATTATTGAATTGCATGGGTAGAAGATTACTTGGCGAACGCGTAAAGAAAAAATATGCACCTTGTTCCGGACTTTTCAAAACCTCAGCAAGCTGAGCCAATATGACCGCTGGGAATGTGTTACCCTTCACCCATATATCGAAGATTTTCTTTGTTTTTTCCTGTTGATAGAGGTTAGGCTCATCTGAGATCGCTATACAGTACTTAGGAGGATAATATCTTCGAGGCTTATGGCCAACGAGAAAGATACTAGTCAGGGTACAGTGCCAATTGGCTGACAACCAATTGTATCCAGATGCCAGATGCGGGTGTACCAATTGCGAGATAACGGTGCACGATACAAGATTCGTTAAACAAGCAAAGCTACGTGTCAGACTAACCTTTGCCTCTTGGCTACCCGAAGCAGTCATATCTTGGAACAATCCTTCAACAACGCCTGCAACTTTGAGGAGAAAGGTGGAAGTGTTCCCTGGCTGCGTCGAGATATCTCCAGATATGTTATGCTTCGTCGAATGGTTCTTAGCAGCCCGGCATAGTGCGTCAAAAGCATACAGGCTGAAGATCTTGGAAGTCGCAGACGTCAATGACTTGTGGGTCCGATACAGAATCGACACCATCTGTGTATCATGCTGAAATAGCAACGGAGTTGGTGAGACAGGCGTTATAGACAGCATACACGACCCACCTCCATGTTTTTTAGAGCAATATCAGTCAAAGCAGTCATCTTAGACGCTGAGAGACGTTTTGCATTGACAACATCTTTAAGAAGAGATTCGAAGTCCTGCTCATTTAGAATTTAGATATTGATCGATAAATCTTTTAAAGCCTTGTACCTCTGCGGCAGTCATTCAAGAAGCCTTATAGCACTTGGATTGACCGTATTGAAAGCGCTGCAAGCCGGAAGAAAGCGGTGGGGATCGTCGTCGAGAGGGAAGAAGCGTGTTATTTGCGCATGTTGCCTGGACTTGTTGATCGCCTCCGTGTGGTCTGTGCACTTAGTTGCTTATTGCTCCGGTCTCGCTTTCTCAGTTTGTGAATGTCGAATTTGAAAGCGAAGGCAACACTCGCAGCTGCTGTCGTATTTTCTTCTTTCACGATATGGGCCGTTCATTATCAACAACATCAAGAGCGAGATGTGGGTTTCAGCATTTTGCTCTTTTGGAATAGCAGACTGATTTTTGGGCAGAACATGTACCAAGGTGTTTTGAAAGATGATGAACGACGTCGCGAGAAAATGAAGCAACGAGAAGAGGCCTTTCAAACTTCTCAGAAGAAGCGGGAGATATATGAGAGTGTGCAAACGGTCTCAAAATCTGAGGCCTCATGAAATTGCATGTACATGTAAGTATTGAGTGCTTTGTTTAGTGAATGGATCTTTCTTTGACGATTTGAAGCAAGGCTCAAGATTTTACCCACAAACTCTGCACTACCGTCTTATTACCTTCAAGAAAATTTACTTGAGCGACCAGCATTTGTAGAATTTCCTACGCTCCGAAAAACTTCGATTTATGCATCACTTCGCCTCGCTCTTTTCGAGCTTAATGTCGGTTGGTTAATGCTTGCCCACTGCTTGACCAATATTAGCGTCTTAACTACTTAAAATCTTAATAATGCAGCTGCGAAAGCTCAACTAGAATAACCACGGCCGGTATTCTCTTTGGCTGTAACCAACAAGTCTCACACATGTGGCACCCATACGATCAGCACATCCAAGAATGGTACTCACTCGCACTCGATGAGTGGGCCAGAATTTACTTACGACACTGAGTCAAGTCGCTGGCTCATCATTGTGAATACGGGCTAGGGTGTTTTCGGTTTGCGGACAAGTGGAGTAAAAGCGGAATAGTGCTAGCAATGTGTCGCGTCAGGTCGGGAAGTGCCCAGAGTATGAATTGATCCGTTGAACCTTGTTTGGTGCTTCTTCCCGAAGTAAACACTGTTGCCAACCCGCCAAACTTCGTCCACCAACCTTACTATCATCTACCTCTCGACCCGAGCGTTCATATTTGGTGAGTGTGGATATACAAAAGTTGGCCTCCCTTTACTAACATTGTTGTCTTTCCAAGCGTAACCTCCATCCTTAGTCGCGCTCTCCTCACGCTTTTATCAAGAACTTTCAGACTTCGTTGAGGTCACCCACAAAAGCAGGCTGTCCACACCCGCATGTATCCGGCATTGCTCATCGACGAAATTTTCCGAGAGATAATCAGATTCGTACTCGACGATGACCCCCAGAAAGGCAAAACAACCCTAGTCAGTGTCGCGCGGACATGCCAGGCCTGGACAAATGCTGCGTTAGACCTCGTTTGGGAACGGCTATTCTCACTGGAACCACTCCTTTCCCTATTGATCGACTCGCAAAAAGTCAGTATCTGATTTTTTTTTTAAATCCAAAAAATTCGCTCCCCTAACGAATTAGCAGCCCACCAATAGGAAAACGCCTGTTGACATTCAAACATTTGGGTTCTATGCACAACGTGTGAAGCATATACATCAACGGCACACATTCAACCTGGCCGCCGACCAACACGCTCTCATCAAGCTGTTCTTGGGCAAGGAGACCCTTCTCCCGAAAGTACGGAGCGTGAAGCTATCTGCGAAATCTTCGCCGGGAACCCTTCTTCAATTCGTCGCATCGCCTTCCCTTCATCGTCTTGACCTGGACCTAGGTTTCCAATCCAGTTCAAGCGCTTCGGACGACCCCTTTTGCGACCTCCTACTTCACGCAAGGACAGCATGTCCTTCATTGCGACATCTTAACCTGCGTGGGTCGTCATCAAAGCGCCTCAACTGTGTTTTGTCATCCATGAACGACATGGAGACGGTCACACTCAGAATGGGCTCCTCATTACGGCCTGAAACAGTCGTCGCCATGATGACCTCTCCGCGCCTTACGGAATTAGAAATCCATGCGGGTCATATAGACCTCGAGGATTTGGAAGAGTGCCTGGCTCATCTACCTAGCTCAACAGTGCTCCTCTCAGCACTGACAAAACTATGCCTTCGTGCGAAAGGCCCAACGATGTCGCACCTACTCAGCTTCATAGCGTCTGACTCTTTTAACCAACTTCAACTTGATTTGGACGACACTGTCGCAGGCGCTACCGCGTGGGATGCTGTATTTGAAGCCATACCTACCACAGCCGCCCACACGCTTACTCATATCTCCTTGGAACACCATTTCGAGCTCACCGCACCCTCCGCTTCATTTCCGTCGTCAACGGACGCAAGTCAGCCCGTTGACTGGGACCGACCCCAAGCTAACCTTTCATTCGAGAATTTGGCGATTCTGAGGAAATTCAGACAGTTGCAACATTTTTCGTGCGACTTCACTGTTCCTCCCTGTTTACGAGATCAAGATTTGCAGAAAGTGCTGTTGTGGTGGCCAGATCTGACATATTTAGACATTGCCATTTCTTCGGGCTCCAACGAAAAATCTCTAACCACACCCTTAACCATTACTTCCCTCTTGCTAATTGCTCAACTACGTCCCAACTTAGAACGGCTTATTCTTCCCTTAATAGTGGACCAGGTGCCCGTTCTTCCAAGTGGCTCCTTGTCAGGGAGTCAACTCAGAAACCTCAGCATAGCGGATATTCGGACGACGGATACTCAACATCTCGCACGATATTTAAAAGCTTTGTTTCCTCTACTGAAAACCCTCCATGGCTCTGATGACGATTCTCAGACTTGGATAGACGTTCGGAGCGGTCTTTAGAACCTCACTCTTAGATGATCATTATGATATCCGCATACCAACTAGATATTCTTGCATAGATATACCATTTCTTAGAGGCTCGGCCGCTCACTACACTAGATTGTGGTTCGACATATTATAGATGCAGTTCAATGTATATTTTTTGGGCGGAGTTACAACATGAAGTTCAAAATGTTTTCAGCGAGGACACAATCTAAACGGTTGGAGGTTTGGTACCAGGCTGGAAGGTATAGGTCAATCCACACTTGCCGCAGTACTGACGGTCATTGTGGAAAGCCATCTATAACAGAATGACTAAGCGAGATTTGGTAGCGTGATCTGAACACTCACGAAGATTCCTGCACCACACTCAGCACTTGGGCACTCGCGACGAAGACGTTTAATTTTTCCATCAGAGTCGACCTTATAGTACTTCAAGATGGCCATCTTGACCTTCTTGCGCTTGTGCTTGATCTTCTTCGGGGTCTATATATGCGCCATGATGTTAGCGATTCGCAGTAGTAAAATACCACTTCAAACATACGTTGTAAGTTTTCTTCTTACGCTTCTTGGCACCACCACGAAGGCGCAGCACAAGATGGAGGGTAGACTCCTTCTGGATGTTATAGTCGCTCAACGTACGGCCATCCTCGAGCTGCTTGCCGGCGAAGATGAGGCGTTGTTGGTCAGGAGGGATTCTAGCACAGAAAAGTAAGATTAAAAAAAAACAAGTAGAGGCTATAATACATACCCTTCCTTGTCTTGTATCTTCGCCTTCACATTGTCAATGGTGTCCGAAGACTCCACCTCCAAGGTAATGGTTTTACCCGTGAGGCTGTATGATTGAGAGAAGATGAGCATTTGTTGGAACCAATGTGGGGGCAATCAACATACGTTTTCACGAAAATTTGCATGGTTGTGGACGCTTCGGTCTATCCAACGGAACAAACGGTGGAGTCCTTGACAAAAGCACTTGCCAGTCTGTGGAAGAGATGCGAAATCGGAATCCCAGCAGCTATATAAGATTTCCCACACAACTAGAAAGTTCTGTGGATGGCCTGTGCGCTGAATAATAAGGTTTGAAAAGCCTTTGTCAAGCAAGTACAAATGTCTAGTTTCGACGCGTCGACGCGTCTCGCATGTTCGAGTAGGTACGGGCGTCGTTACGCGTTGTTGTCACTATGGCCAGCGATGAAGAACCCTCAATGATGGACGTAGACTTTCCTTCTGTCATATTCAAAGGCAAAGCGAAGGCAAAAGATGATATCCCTCTGGATAACGACAACTTGCCATGGTAAGCAGTATTTGTTTGCAACAGCCCAAGGCTAAAATCTTACATCTTCAAGGGTGGAAAAGTATAGACCGGTAACATTAGATGACGTTGTTTCCCATAAGGACATTATCACCACAAGTATGTCTCGGGAGCCTTCTCTTGTGTTTGATATACCTAAGCAAGAGCAGTCGAAAGGTTTATCGCAAAGAATAGATTGCCTCACTTATTGTTCTACGGGCCGCCAGGGACAGGAAAGACCTCGACGATCCTTGCAGTGGCGCGACGCATATATGGGGCTGACTACAAGAAACAAATCCTCGAGGTAAGGATTGTCTCTCTGGTCTTAAACTAAGCTAACTGATCGCAGCTCAACGCGTCAGACGAACGTGGCATCGATGTGGTTCGCGAACAAGTCAAGCAGTTCGCAGAAACCCGAACTCTGTTTTCAAAGGGCTTCAAATTAATTATCCTCGACGAAGCCGATATGATGACGCAGCAAGCTCAGGCCGCTCTTCGCCGTGTTATTGAGCAATACACAAAGAATGTTCGCTTTTGCATCATCTGTAACTACGTGAATAAGATCACACCTGCTATCCAAAGTCGATGCACTCGTTTCAGGTTCTCTCCGCTGCCCATTGCCCAGGTGGAGAAACGTGTTGCCACAGTTGTAGAATCAGAAAAGTGCGTACACAATCGCCTCCCTTTTTCCCAATTGTTAACACTACAGCAGCGTAAACCTTACGGATGATGGAAGAAAGGCCCTTTTGAAACTGTCAAGAGGAGACATGCGAAGAGCACTCAACGTTTTGCAAGCATGTCACGCTGCCTACGACATCGTGGGCGAGACTGAAATTTACAATTGCACTGGTAATCCCCATCCCAATGACATCAAGACAGTAGTCGAGTCAATGCTTGCGGATGAATTCACCACGTCTTATCAAAGTACGCAATCCTTTTCTACATTCTGTACAAGACTAACCTTAGCTTAGTGATAACCAAATTGAAGACAGAAAGGGGGCTGGCCCTTCAAGACCTTCTAACCGGTGCTTATCACTTTTTGGATGAGGTTGAACTCCCACCAAACGCTCTAATATATCTCCTTGACCACCTCGCTACCACTGAGTATGTGTTGAGCCCTCTGCATGCCATACCAATTATACTCACGAAGCTGGCCAGGCACCGGCTCGCGTCGGGCGGCAGTGAGAAAATGCAACTTACGGCGCTACTCGGTGCATTCAAGAACGCCGTCGAATTGGCCGCCAAAGCCGCCTGACGACCGAACCGTCGGCAACATATGAACCTTGTCAAAGAAAGCTTTCTTTCATCAACTTGGATCGCCGGCTCCCAACGTCGCTCACGTCAATCGGCTATCGAGATTGGACTTTGCCCGCAATTTTTGCCTTATTCAATGCCCGTAACCAAACCTGTGGTTCTTCTCAACGGCGCACCAGGTCCACAATGAACCAGATTTAGACATGTCGGGAGAGGATACAAATTAGATCTGTGATGAAAATAGCCATGTACGTAGATCATGAAATCTTGAGTGCGAGGTGTTCATTGTACAGTGTCAGTTCCCCTCCTTTCTCCCCACTTCTAATTAGCTTCGTCGATCATGATCGTGGTCTCGGATATAACCCCTTGACTGAACCGGAAACGGTGGCCCATGAGGCAAGGGTCAATTTCCTTCGGTTAGTTTGTTTACAGGGATCTTCCCTCCGAGGTGAACGGACAGATTTGTAGGTGTCAGTGATCCTTGAAAGGCGCCAACCCGTGTGCTTAAACTCCTTCGACTCGGTCCGACGTTCAGGTTCCGAGTCAGGAACAAGCGAATTAACTGGCGGGAGCTTTGTTCATTCGTCATTGCAAGTAAACGGATACCTCCCCAGAGCGGCAAGATACTTGACTTTTTTGGTCTCGAATTCGAAGATCGGGCCTGCCAATCAGTCTGGAGGCATCATTTTTTGGATCACGGAAGTGCCTCGCAGGTCGTTTTTGATTGCTCTTTGTTGTGGATAGTCGAGATTGAGACTTTGCCTGCATAATCGAGATGAGAATCTACTGCTTTGCCAGAGGCTTGGTTATCTATCATCTTCACAAAGCCAAGCTTTTGCTATTATCTGCTGATCCTCGTAATGAATCAAATTTCCACGTTCATATCTGCAAAACATGGCACAAATGGAAAAGCAAACGTAGATGAGTTGAGAGTGCTACAAGTCTTGCTCGACTATAAATACAATCCTGTTGACTATCCGTCTTAATGCTAGATGCATGAGAGGAACTAAGAAATCATTAAGGAATAGAGGCATTATGCTACAAGTACAACAAGCGAATCGAGATGAGGACATAAATGTATGAGCGTCGCAGTCCAAAGAGACTGAACAAGATGAAGTAGAAGACGAAGTTCGAAGGTGGGTTGCATGGGCGATGGATCAGTGGAAATGCAGCGGCTATCGCCGTCAAAAAGAGGTATCGATGTAAGAAAAGGAAACATGAAACATGAAACAAAGCCACAGAAACAGAGTTCATGAGAGTTCGTGATGCTAAAAATGAAACGAAGCGCGGTATCACAATGAAAGGTATAGAGATCGTGAGTGAGTTGCGTGTGAGTGAGTGGAATGATGAACGTGCAAGGTGGTAGCGTGAATTAGATGGAGACAGTGGAGTATAGCAGAAAGTTCGAATGGTGAAGAAAAAGAATGGAAGGTATCCAGATTTAGATTGCCGCAAACGAGTCGTGGACTTTGCTCAGTTGATACTCTGGATATTGGCAAGAGAAAGGAGGGAAAGCGAAACTGTTAGACCCCTTCTCGGAGTTATTGCAAGTAGGCGAAAACTCACGCATAAGCTTGCCTTCTTGTGCGAAGAGGCTCATGACGTTCAGCCCATGTCGATAACTCTCCATCAACTCGTCCTCAACGCCGGGATACAATTCCTTGTTATGGCGTACTCGGGAGACTTCGTCAATGAAGACGTGGCATGCTGTCATCCACAGGTTCTATCAGGCAACGTCAACGCCAGGGCAAGAATGAAAGTTGTGATAAACATACCCCCATGATAGGATTGAAATGGCCGAGCTCCTGAAGGTTATGCTTGTACGTAACCAAATTTCGCGCAGCAGCAAGACAGATTTGCCGTGAGGTTGTCCATGCGTAAGCAAACAGCCAATGAAGCTTGATGGCCGCAGCATCGATGAGTGCATGTGTTAAAATAAGTAGTCGTTGCGAAGGCTCTTGCGTATTGTACTCCGGCAGAGGCGGTAGTTGCTTGCGGAAGAGTTCAATGAGCATGTTCATAGACCTTGCTGCGGCCTCGTAAGCTGCTCGTTCGCGTGCTTCGAGATCTGCAACAAGACAAGTCAGTAAGTTATTTCTGGATCCATTTTGGATAAGGACTGACTTGGCTTCCATTGACCGGAGACGTGAGCGGAGCGATGGAAGAGAATAGCTGCCTTCGCTGCCATCTCCAGTGTTGATGCACCACTTCCAACGTCGCCTAGGAACCCATTGAGGAAGGCGCGTACCGTTGAGTCGCTCTGCAAGTCTGGAGATAGCATGTCCTAAAAATAGTTACGATTAGTTTCATTATGAGGTTAACTTAGCTTTATTAGCTACGCACCTCCTTATAGGTATCCAAGTCGATGGGCCATGGGGTATCGATTTGCATGCCTGGGGCTTCAAGCGTTCCGCAAACATTTGAAGGGTTCTCCAGTGATACGGTGACAAACTTGTGAAGCATGAGGACAGACCAAAAAGCATTAATTCGCTCAGCCTCTTCCAGTCCATTGGCAGGTGGCGGCAATGAATAGGGTTGATCTTGAATAATCGCGATCGTCGATGGGGCTGTGAGGTTCGATGACCGTATCCTGTGGAGACCACACCCTAGAGCCAATGACACCGCAGCCGCTGTGTGTACCTTCGCCTCGAGGATGGACGCGGTGCGGAAGAAGTAATACGCAAGCAGGACTTGAGCCTGAAGGGTTTGCATCACCTTGTTGGGATGTGAACCGAGGAGGTCCGTTGCGACATGTTGCAGGGCCTTTACAAGCAGTGCAGCCTCTTGACCTTGCTGAGACTCGGGTTGTGAAAAGTGAACACCTAGAAGGTGAACTGCGTTTAGTAGGCCTGGTGTAGGCCGTGATGGATGTCCTAAAGGGAAAGCAAGGAGGGCGGAATGCCGGAATGTAGGAATGTGCAAAAAGAAGCCGAAAACTTGTGCATGGGGAATGAAAGTGTCGATACTAGAAAAGAATTGTGAGAAATACAAAGAGCCTCCACAAAGTCGACATGGACATACGAAGCTTGGAGCGAAGAAAGAGCAGGTTCCTGTGTTAAAAGAAGGGACAGTTTCAGAGCGCTGACATCATGAAAATCAAGCTGGAGACAAACCTCGTAACCTGCATAAGGCATTGGGATTGTATGGCGAAGTGGCGATGTTGAAGAACCGCTCGAGCCTGTGGATTCAGTGTTTGCTGCGAGCGCTGAAAATGACTGCCAGTGCCTACCGGAAGGAAGACTCGAGGTAGTAGACGTAGGTGAAAAAGGTGAAAGCTGACCATAGACGACAGTGGTTTCTGGGATGTGCACGGGAGGCGAGGCTGATAGGCGCTGGGCGTTGAAGCTATGGTATGGATCATGAAGCATGACAGAAGGCGTTGTAGCCTCTGGATTTTCCAACTCAAGCAACCGTGCCTCCAGCCTAGACACAGTGTCTTCAAGCACCTTTGTTCTTGACCTTCCCGGCCCATCCGCATACTCGCAATCGTCGTCTCTTGGATGCAGCTCGCAAGGTCCACAAATCGGTTTTGCACCATCGCATTTCTAATGAACAGAACGCGGTCAACTGCCAGCAAACGCGCTATGATATAAAATACTCACAATCTTCAAAAATCTTAATAAAAAGTGTTAAAAATCAAGAAGAGCAAGAATGACGCGTCAACTTACCTGCAATTCATGCAAGCCCTTCCTCTTTTGAGTGGCTTGGAATGCCTGCTCGAAGGAGTCTTTGATGCCCGTGAATGGTCGGTCATCATCCCCAGGATGGTGTAAGAGGTTAGAGAGATGTTGGTAAGAATAAGACGGCGCTGGCGCCAGAGAAAGAACGGATCACTGAACCATTGGTGAGTTTACGGAGACCCATTATATAGCACCGCAAACTTAGGTTGACTCGGAGGCTCAAGAGGCACCGCTCCCAATGCAGCAAGTCCTCGATCTGACGGCTTTGACCAGCGGCTAATAGAATCCGATCTGTACCGGTCACATGACATATCTAGATCTGCTTGACTTGAACCAAATTCCAAAGACCGACATATATTGCTGTGCCCCAACCCTCGGTGTTTCCTTTCTACTCCAATTTCCGACTTCAGGGCCTACATTTACCTGGCCTCATTGCAGTCTGTCGCTCCGCATCCCGTCCTCATTTCATCTGTCTTTCTCCCACTTTATGTCGTCAAATCGTCATTTCAATGGCTCAATATACCACCCGTTCAGCTGTGGTTCAATGAATTCATGATAAACCGAGATGAACCCACTCTCAAAAATCAAGTTGTTCATGCTTTAAATCGATCGCAGCCTCCGCTAAATCTTTCAAGGTGTCTAATTATTTGTACTGACTTTGGTTGGTTCAGTCAGCAGAAACAAGTCAGTCCGACCCGTTCATGTCCGTGTCCGAACTCCCGCGTCATTTGAATTCTCGCTTTGGACTGATTCTAACGGACTTTAAAAAGCTTTCTCATTCAATTACCTCTTCTGGGTTATTACTCCAAGCGTTGGCTGCCTTATGTGAATTCATCTCCTACACGGCAGCCTCCTGTGACAATTCTTTATTGCATCAAACGCTGCATAGAACACAACGGCTGTCGATGTTCATGTGGCTATCTTGGAACCGCGGAACAATAGAGCCGTTGCTAACCAGAGTGCATTCAGAACAAGTGGGTAATCATCTACAATTCATCGATTTATTCATGAACCGTCCGACACAGATGAAGCATGATTATCTACAAGGAACATTGTGCAAAATGGCGTTGATTAGGGCTCCGAAAACAAGCGGTCTCGAATGGGTCAGTTTTACTCCTCTTCAAGGCCAGTTTCTGCCTCGTGTAGAGTCATGTCGTCCGTTTTAGTTACCCGTGACTAACACGTTGCGACTCGGAGACCAGATTTTGCCTCGAGGCAGACTGCACAGTTCCCAACGATGCAGAGTTCCGCGTGTGTTCATAGCCTCAGAATCTCTTCCACCGCTTTACATTCCCAAAATTTATGATTTTGTCGGTCGAAGCAGCCCAGGTTCTCATTGATTCACCAAAAAAAAATTGCTTAGTTCCTTGGATCTTCTCGACCCAGTATCAACCTCCATTTCCCGTTTGTTGATGAGTTACAACTGTGGAGTTGTATGTTCAGTCGATGAGTATAATTTAACCCTACATCTCTGTGAGCTCCATTGATAACTCATGATCATAGTTTGTCCGCCGACCCAAAATTTATACAAGGTAACAGGGTTGACATAGCCACTTACCTGGGTGGTTGTTCCCAGGAAGTGAGGACTGAAGCCAATCGATGGATGCGATTACTCAAAGGGTTAGAGGTTCGCTTCCCTTGGTGTACTCGCAGCAGGTTCCTTCAATCCGAACGATGCGATCACGGAAATGAGCCGATGTTAGTTTGCCTGTTTCCCCACAACTCTGCCAACTCTTAGGATACCGAGTCTCCTCCTGTCCGGTATCAAGGTAATTGCCCGGCCGCCTGCAATTGCTCGGGAAAATCAAGTTCTGTCAACCTCAACCCGAACTCCAATCATCGATCCCTTATTCTGCCCTGGTTGCCTGGCTCATCTTCCTCAAGGTTCTGAGCAACCTCACGAATCAGTCACGAGAAAAAGGTAAGCGATGTGCCCACAAGACACATCGGATAATGGTAGTCGATTCGGTTTCTGCATTCTGATTTAATTTCCTTCATAGATCTACATTCCTCCACTATCACAAAACTCAGCTTGTGGGACCTTGTTTCCAAGCAAACTTCACCTTCAGTTTCATTCACCTAACTTTTACCCCACATGACTCGAACGACTAGCCTCCCCGATCCCATTGTTTGTCAGTTGGGACATTCAGTATGTACGTATGCGCTCTGTCTCTTCAGGAGTGAATCTAACCTTACACTTCACAATCACAAAGCCAAATCCCCAATAGGAAAGACAACCTAAACTCGGCATTGACCCCCGTTGAAACTATTCTCCTCCGTTGCTTGCTAATTGTTGCATCCACATGCTCAGTATCGGCTTATTTGGTGATACTCTTTGTACCTCTCATCCTCGGCGGAGAGCACCCGAATTCCAGTCTTTTCTATCCGCAACTGTCCGTCGAACTCGTAAGACCCATACATGGAAACACCTTATTCACCCTCTTTAGTAGCCCAGGCTCAAATTCGGACCCACGTTGGCCGTTCATGAAGCTTTTATTGAAGCTCTTGAGAGTTCTGTGTCGATTTGCGTCTAAGTTCTCACCCAGCGCTGTTTACTAGAGCATCTATTCGTTTTTTGCACTTGGTCGATCGTTGATCCGGTATCAATACAAAATATTTTTTCCTGGCACATAACAACCGCTGTGGAATGGAACTTGAACTTGACTGTACTCCTACAGCCGAAAGATAACGTGTTTACATCACAGCTTGGTCCCGTTTACTTTCTTGTCATTTTCTCAACACTTGTACAATTTTGGACGATCACCAGATGTTGTAAAGGCCTTTAACACCATTTGAACGAATAGCCTCCGCGAAAGCAAAGCCCCCTTTTCCGTAAGGAAAGTCACCTTATGGCCAGATTATGGGCTCCATACTGTATAATTAAGTGAAGAATCAGTACACAATAAGAAATTCTTTCACCGAGGTCGTCTTCTTTCCCTTTTGTAGCATTGACCTGACAGTTTGACATGCATTCTTATCATTTTCTGTAAAGATCTGTCGAAAGACGTTGAAGTCTTGATATCCGGCATGTCCACCTTTGATCTGCTGACGGGCATTCCCCACAGAACGGCGTTTAAATCATGAACAAGGACTGTTGTTTGAGGGTACTTTACTTGGCTATCAGTGCTTCGTGGGGGGTCGGGATGGATGGACAAAGTTGAACGGACTTAAGCTATGATGACATTACGATACAACTACACCTGTACGAGTTACGGGGTACTCAGAGATCGGTCGGGGTTACTAGAGGGCCTGAATTAGGGGGGGGGGGGGCATGATAGGCAGCGTGAGGAGCTTCAAGCTCTGGGCCTCAAGCGGGGGTTGAGGCAGCTTTGCGTTTCTTCAACATATCGCTGACCGCGCATCCAAAGTCGTCATGAGATGGAAGTCTGCAACCGCCCACTTGTACCATGCTGTCCTCGGAAGCTTGGGTCAGGGTCTGTGAGTCCCTGTATATTTCCGGAGAGATCGTGACATGACGAATTCCATATTCCTCGAAGCAATGCTGCAGGTAGCGCTCCGTCTGTTCCCACTGTTCGAGGGAGGTTCCCAACGGGACGCATACATGAAGAGATCCTAGAAGCACCCTACATACGGGGGTCAGAGGCTCCGTGAGTTTCGAGTTAAAATTGAGTGGGGAGATGTAAACGCCGAGCCGTTCATTGGGGATGGCTGTCATAACAAACAACAGGGTGCAAAGAGATCGACTCACGATTGAGACAAATGCCAAACATGCAGGTCGTGTACTGAAACTACATCTGGTATCTGGGGTGGGGCATAAGTCTCTGTGTTTTGCAAGGAGACGGGGTGAGAAAATGAAAAAGGACCGACCGAGAGGAGGTCTTCCTTCACCTTCGAGAGATCGAGGTGAATAGGAGATGACTCCAATAGAATTCTCCCCGACTTATACGCTACGGTCAAAAAATTAGTGGGGCTCGTACATCGGTTGTCCGATGTGTCATAAGATCACTCACTCATTGGAATAGCGCTTGCACCAATAATAAGACTAATGAAGAGCGAAAAAGCTGGATCGGCGTAGAATCGCTGCGGGGAATGAACTTTCATCATAATTACGGCCGCTATCATCACGCCAATGTCTATGCAAACAGGTCAGAAGGTTGATACTTTAGCAGAGCAGTGAAGTGTTTATAGGCAATAGCTTACTATTAATGGCGTCTCCCAGGAGGTGGACAAGAACACCAAGCAAGCCGAGATTGTGCTGTGGTGCGCTAACGGGTGGATCAAGTCTGTGGTTGTGAGTTGCATGCTGCCATTTGGAATTACTTATTGGCTTCTCGGAAGTGAAGACAGTTCGACTTACGATGTGATCCTTGTAGCGGCCAGATATCTCTGGGAGTTCCATAGATTCACTCGAAATGGCAGTGGTATGGCCATGGCCATGGTGGTGGTGGTGGTCTAGAAAGGATATATGTTGAAAAGGCCTGTCTGCACGGCGTCATTAAAACAACATACCATGAACAACGATGGCACTAAGAATGTTTAGAGCAAGGCCTACTCCGCCTGTGATTAGAACAAGTTTGGGAGATTGCACTTCCTGAACATGGACAAAGCGTTCGATTGATTGTAGCAGAATCGACAGTGCAAGAGCCAGAAGAAAAACTCCGTTGAAGAAAGCCCCTAGAGATGAAATTAAAGTTGATGGACCCATATACGCGTCATAGAGAGCTGATTTCATACCGACGAGCTCGGCGCGATGAAATGCATACGTGAAGCTGTGCGTCTGGTAGAACATGAGGCGGGATTAACCACACGTTGTTCGCGCATTTCCTGTAAGGGATAACTTACATGCTGTCCGCGTTCTTGTAGCTGTAAAATGAAACAACGAAATCAAACGTGTTAGAAAAAGGGCGGTAATGAAGCAGTCGGGAGATTTGGCGACTCACATAGGCTGCCACAAAAGCGATTGCACTGAATCGGACCACAAAGTGGGAGGCTTAAACTCAATCGCATGTGAAATAAAATCTGAGCAGCACTAACTATGCCACGATGTCCTGGAACAGTGTCATCGAGCTGTGCATAGAAAGAGGCGAGACTCTTGCTCACATTCAAGTAGTGGAACTGGAAGAACACGTGTATTAGTCAACTGAAGCGCCGAGATTCACTGAGATCGTACAGCGTCTGCTATCAGAGCGAGGCTCTTTGTTTTAAACCCAACTGGATAATAGGTGCTTCTGGATCAGATTTTGACCGTCATGGCCTCAATGAGACTGCCAGTGCATACCTACGATTTCGGCAGCAAAGAACATGATGCCAATGACGAGCACCACACCTATCTTCGTAGTGTTCTTCATGACAGATTGTTTCCTTATTAGAGCAACCAAAATGCTAGAAAAAATGAGGAATGAAGAGAAAATGGTTGCTCGTGAGGGTAGAAAGAGAAAGAGACGGTCTGCTAAAGTGACTGATATCGACTCGAAAGGCGATTAGCTAAAATAACGTTGCTGTGACCCTGCACGGAACATGCCGAAGAGGCCTGCCATGCTACTCTGACTTTCAAAGGCCTACTTTACAAGTGGGTTCAACCGCAAAGGCGAGGGATTTCGAGATTAAGCGCCTTTGTTGATGCTTAGATGGTGACACAAATGACTTTTATGGTTAACGCAGTACAGACGTCACATCCGATCACACAGTAAGCACCCTCGCAGTCATGGCCCAAATCATCGATACAGAGAAGGTTGAGTAAGCAATACGATGCACTAGGATGAATATATTTTTACAATATTAGGAAATCAACAGACCAGCCGGAGAAAAGAAGCTCGATAATATACCTTACCGCAGCTTGTGAGCCCATTTCTTGATGACGCAGGTGGTGGACTGGGTAAACATTGTAAGAAAATAACTTGAGTAGGCGCCAGCAGCCAGCAAACAGGGGGGTCATTGAAGGGAAAGCCGGCGATTACTGGAAAAGCTTGTTCAGGATTTGAGCTGTGGACGGGCAAAATTGTTCAAGTAAAAACAGCTGCGTAAATGGAAGTGTGATTTCGCAATGTGAAGTGTGCTATTGAAGCTTAGAGGATACATTTGAGGTCGAAAATATACGTTTGCCGCGATTAACATAGCTAGCAAAGCCAAGTCGGGAATCCATATCATCAATTTTGCTGCATTCTTGTAAGCAATCAAAGTTAACTGTAAAGAGCAGTCACGTACTGTTTTCTCATTTCGCTCGACCATGTTATCTCCTTGAGTGGAGGTGCGTTGAGGCAAGCTCCAATAATTCCCAGTACAAGAGAGAGTAAAGTCTCCACGACAATCTGGATGGCCGGTCAAATCACATAGGGTCTTAGCAACAGTGAAAAAAAGGCTTACGTCTGGAGGTAAAGAACCCTCAGGCCGTTCAAGAGCCTTCAGATAGGACAAATCTAGGTGCAGTTTAGCATTGAGATTCGACGCGCCAGTTCTATCCAAATGTTGCTACGAACGCTCATAAGTTGAGAATGCAGCTAAATGAGGCGTAAACCGTCGTTCTTCAACTTCTAAAGATGCTAAATACCATGAAATATACCCAGAGTTGCCACCAGAAGTAGGATACGCCCGAACATGTTGTGGAAAGAAGAGACCGCCGAATGCCGGCAAGTTGCAGCTTGTGGCACTGACAGACTCAGGCGCTCGCATCCACGTGGTCCCGTACTGTTGGCCTTGTGCCCGCAAACAGCTGCTGCAACGACCTCCAGCATAGCCAAGTCTCGGCTTTCCTCATGGCTTTTCCAGTACCTGACCATCTCCCAAAGCGATCAATTGCAGTTGATATCTCGTCTCAGATCCTCTATAAGATCGACGAAGCCACCCGGGATACGCTCAATGCGTCATTGGCTTCGGGATGGATTCGAGAGTTGGACGAGTCAATTGAGGCAACAAAGGTGTAGTTCAAGGAAGCTAAATTGTAAAGCAACTTTGTTCTGATTACCTATGCTCTTTTCCATAGTATCGTGTTCATGAACGGATTCAGTCAGAGGTTCCAAAATTCAGACAGCAGCTGGAAACCTCTCGGTCTGTTCATACACGGTATGGGACCCTGACCAGTAGGGTGGACGAGCTCAAGGATGCGCTTTCGAATCCTGAAGTAGGCATCCTGTCGTGATGTGGAAATTAGTAGCTGAATCAACTCTAGAATGGCATTCTCACAAATCTCATTTGCTCTTTGACAACTCATTCAAGATTGGCTCAGGACGCAATGGATACGGCTGCCATTTTTGAAGCATTTTCTAGTCTTTTGCTGTGTAAAAATGCGTATGTCTCCCTGGCGTCTTTGGCTCAAGCAGGTCATCTACCAGAAGCCGTTAAAGCGACTGCAAACGTGGAGAATTTGCTGCAAGAAATGCCGTGTTTTCTGGCGCAGACACCTGTGGCAGACGATCTTAAGGTTCGTGGGCGAACCACCATCATGTTACACTTCTTATATTAGGATTTTTAGAATAAGTTCACGGCAACGAGAACTCGTGTTCAAGATCAATTGGGTGATGCATATTCAAGAAGTATCATGGTCTCCCCAACGGCGATCTTAATTCGACCTTTCGTACAAGGTAAAATAACCCTCGAAACCGATTACCATTGCTAATGAAATATAGTACGAGGCTCTCAAACGACTCTTCAACTCAAAGAACTCTTATGCTCTGTAGCTCCGTCATCACTGGCGCACCACCTCACGATTCTACGGAGAGATTTGCTCGCCTTCTTTGTGGACCATGTTCTGAAGCAGCCTTACTCCATTGATGCTCAGTCATCTTCCCCAGATGAATCGAAGCTGTCGTTGATTCCGGCCCCTCCCAATGAAGATGCTGGGAAGCGGCTGCAAAATTTATCTTCAGTATTAGCTTTCCTCGCCGATCACCTCTTTTCGAACCTCCCGACGCAAGAAGCTACACAATTTACTCGCTCAATAGCCAAACCTGTCGCCACGAGCGTCTTGACCAATCTTTTGATGCCTACCCTCCCTTCATCCTTCGGTCTTCTTCCATCATTCCTTGTGTTGCTCAAACAAGCAGTCAAATTCGAGGAGAAGGATATTGGACGCCTACTTGACAGTGCAATCAACGAAGGTTCTATCAAGGCATGGTCAGACGGAATTTCAGGCCATTATGAACGAAGGAGGCGGATCGAAATCCTAGAATCAACTCGAAAGGAGATTATCGCGCCCGAGGGACAAAGCGAAACGTTTCAAGCATTTACGGAGGGGAGTCCAGAAACTTCCTTGCCATCGGTGGTACCTGTTCAAGAGGATGAAGATGTACACAGCGGTGAGGCTTGGGGCTTGGATGAGCCTCCTTCTGCTGCCCTTCTCGAAGGTTCTCCCAATGGACGGAGCTTCGACGATAATGTATTCACCACGGACACTTCTGAAGGCGATGCTGCGATTGCTGCCGAAAGCTGGGATCTTGACGAGCCTTCAACACCAACAACACCGAATATTCCTGAAGCAGATAGTTGGGGGCTTGACGAAGACATAGACTCGATCCCAGACCCCGAACCTGAGGTATTGGGAGAACAACAAGCTCCCAATACCAATAGTAATATGCAGTCGGAGAGTGACGATGCCTGGGGCTGGAACGACGAACCCGTACATGCACCTGCAGATGATGGAGCCGAGAACGACAACTGGGATGATCCTTGGGCAGATTCTATCGATGGTGGCCCATCTGCACCAGCCCCAGCCCCAGCCTCTCCATTATTATCGCCTGCGAGTGTAGTGTCTCTCAAAGCGGCGACAAGATTGGAGAAGAAATTCGCTTCCAAGAGCAAGAAGCAACTTAATGGTCATTCTGCTTCATCTTCGCTTTCCTCGCCATCTGTATCTGAACCCGCTGGCCCGTCCTTCTCTCTTTCCACGCCTTCGCCTCCACCCCAAGCGTCAACAGAGGATCACCAAGCTACCATAAGAGGAAGACGTCAAAGCACTCTCAAGCGGCCCGCAGCCGTCTTGACAACAATTGCTCCCAAGGAACATTATCTTGTTCCCAAACGAACAAAGCGGGTAATCAAGATTGTAGAAAAGGTCATTGACGAGAGTAAACTGTTTTACGCCTCCAATCTCTTCCCCGAGTCAAAAGACATGGTGCCGGCGCCCGGATCGATTCTATCCCAATCAGCTTCTTCTATTCTTGATCTATATCAAGTGCTATATCCAACAAAACACACTAAAGAGCTTGAAGACCCGGTCAGAGGCCTGCTGTTCTCCAACAGTTGCCTCTATATGAGTGGCGCGATCCACCGAATCGAGGACACGTTATACGGACACTCGGCGCTGAAGGACCGGTTGTCTGAATGCCGTCGTCATTTGCAGGTGTTGAGTGACAGCTGGTATAGTAACACGATTGTAAGTTTGCAATTCCATTGACAAACACGGTAATCTCAAGGCACTAACAACTCTATTTCATTTTACAGGAGCGTCAACAACTCGCGATCGATAAGATCCTCGCTGACGGAGCGGAAGGATTTGCGTACACCGGTGATCAGGACCGATACGACGACTGTGAGGCAGCTGTCAATAGTGTTCTGCAGCATATCAAGAAATTGGCCAATCGGCTCAAAGTCTGTCTCATTATAGTAAAAGGAACATGTTTTTTTCGTTACTGACATTCGATTAAAGGGTATCTTGACCAAGACGAAATACTACAACGCCATCGGATCAGTAGCGAACGCTGCATTGTCCCGGGTGCTCCAAGATGTCCTTGCGCTTCCTGACATTCCGGAAGTTGAATCACACCGCTTAAGCGAGCTATGTCGGATATTGAATTCTTTGGAGGGTCTGTTTAGCGAAGATCCAGACCAGGTTCGTCGAACCTTCAGTTTATGAAGTCATTCTTAACTAACTATAAAAAGCCTTCATTCGTCGCTGCCTACGTGCCAAACTGGTTCAAGTTTTCATATCTGTCTGAACTGCTGGTTCGTACTTGCCCTTTCGATCGTGTTTTAGCATCGCTTATTTTATTCCAACTTCATCTCTCTAGGAAGCCTCTTTGGCGGATATAACCTACCTCTTTGAGCAAGGTGCACTGGTTGACTTCCAAGTGGGTGAACTGGTGAATCTGGTACGAGCACTGTTCGCGGATACCCAATTGCGGATAAATACGATCAATAAGATCCTTGCGGGGCATCCTACACCTTCACATTAGTACATGTACTTTATGCTTATGTCCCTTAAAGATCTTAATATGCTCTAGGTATTACGGATGCAGTGCTGAACATCTGTGTGTCGTAGGACTTTTCAAGTGATAGGATCCTAATCGTCATCATCGTCTCCTTTGACTTTCTTTTTCTTCTTGTCTTTCCGCTTCTGCTTCTGCTCGTATTTGGCGGCTGCTTCATCCATCGCAAGTAGATCCTTGATCGAAGGTACTTTCGAACTTTCCAAACCGGTGAGACGCGTTGGTTGGTCCTCCTCCATGGCAATGTCGTCGTCTGCTGAATGTGTTGTAGCTTCAGTTGACGGCTCGAGCTGGCGCGATAGCTTCACAGCCGGCTTAGTAGGCAGAGCAGATTCCCGAGGTTCATCATCGTCAAACCAGCGCCGTGGAATTGCTGAAAGTTCCTCTCCTTCTTCGATTTCTTCACTCGGATTCGTTGTAGGCTTAGTTTTAGTGTTATTGTTGGCGTCCTCGTCATCTTCATCTTCGTCGATCTCAAAACCTGTGTATTCTCCAACATCCGCGAAAATATCAAAATCAGCGTCCACAGGCTCCGATATCGGTTCAGGAGCGCTAGGCGTCGATTCAAGTGGCTGCACAGAAGTTTGAGGGGCAGTCGCATCAAGTTGTGATGAGCCAGCCTTCGAAGTGTCGTCGACTGAGCTCTCCTCTACCTTCCGCTTTTTCTTCTTTTTCTTTTCTCCTTCTCCTGTCTCTTTCCTTTTTTTGCTAGAAGCACCTATGGACTTGAAACCAATTGGTTTGAATTTCCCCTTCTGTTTGGCATCTTCCAGACTCTGGGATTCGCTCTCTTCGGGTACAGAGGCAGATTTTCCTCCACCGCGCTTCTGTTTTAACTCTTGAATCAGTTCTCCGCGAGTCCGTTTCTTCGTCGGTGCTATGTCGGTTGTTACGTGAGATGAACCTTCATGAAAAGCTCGATCGAGGTCATCGAGGTCGTCCTTTGACAATTGGCCAGTCTTCGATTTCTGCTGCTGAAGTAAGGCAAAGTCTAAGCCCTTGACGAGCACGGTATGATCACTGTCTCCACCAAGGTACTTGCGCTGAGCATCAACCTAATCACTCATAAAATGTAAATGTGTGTTAATTAGGAGGAGAACTTCATTACCTTCTCCTTGTCCTCGTCAGCATGCTTCTTCTCGAAATCTTCGAGAACAGCCTCGACCTGTCACAAAATATTGTAAGAAATAGATTTCCTTTAAGCTCAGTGGACACTAACATGTGCATAATCGTTGTCTTTTCCCACTCTCCGTTCTGCAGCACGATCCCGATACTTGGAATCTTGTTGCTTCGTCACTTTGCGAGGCTTGAATGCAGGTTTGGCCGGCTCAACAACCTTTCTTTTGACGTCATTCAGAGATAGCAGAACTTAAGGAGAAGATAAACGCACTGCTTCTGCGGCACTGCAAGTTTTGCCCGTGAGCCGGAGCCCACCCCAAGTGTTGATGAGGCGCTCGGTCGAGTACCCGAGCCTTGTAAGAGTTCACGAAAAGAGTCCTAGATATCGAAGAGAAATGAATGAATTTCTTTTCCAGAGAAGCTTTGCAATATGTGTATACCTGGTCCATATCTTGAAATCCAAGGAAAGAACGCTTGGTTCCAAGTTTTTAATTGAGAACTTACAGTACTAGTGAGAAGCGCTGGACGTTCCGAGTTATTTGGCTCTGTTATGCTCGGGAGTCTCAACGGATCACGGACCAAGCGAGCCTATCTGGCCTGGCCGCCTGATACATTGGCTTGGAGGATACCTCTCTTTTTACACTTCTATACTATTTTGTTCTTACTGAAACTGGAAGCTCATTTTATGCTGGGAGATCGTAGAAACGCATGTACATATGACATTCAGTACTGTATTTCTCCGTCACACTGTTTCGAATGTGACTTGGATCTCTCACGTCGAAATTGAGCTACCTTCCCTCCCACCGAAAAAGCTCTATGCTGAGTCATTTGAATGAGTTGGGCTCATGATATCCAGCCAAAGTTGGATGATTCGAAGAATGCGTGGTTTTCCTCACGGATATTGAAGACAATGGGCTGAAGAGGAACAATGTCAACCTTGGCATGTGCCACAGCATCAGCTCATGTATCCCTTATCTTGGTGGCCCATCTTCACGCTGGATGTGTTTGAACGTTTGGAAGTCTAGAAGTTGATCTTATACTCGGCAAGTGAGTTTACACTCGAACAAGAACAATTGCTCTTGTACTCGTCTTCACCTAAAAATAGACTGAAGCGGCCATCAACAGCGTGGTGGATTATCATGAGAATGGCTCAACGCCCACCATTGTTTTTGACATGCCAATATGGCAAGCTTCTCGGAGGTACTTTGACATTGAGGCCATATCAAGTTATTGTTCTCTCCATGGCCCCAAACGCCGCACCGCATTGGGGTGACAATGCGCTTAGGACACTGGTATATAAAGGATGAAGTCCATTTTCCTCTCGCGATTCGCTTTCCTTTCTACAGCTTAGACGTTTCTTTCCTTAATTTCTGCATTCTTTTTCTTCGCTGGTTGTTTGACACAATCTTACGCTCGCTAATCGTCACGATCACTGGTCATATCCATCCTCAACGTTGTTGACTTTCAAGCCCTTCAGCCAAGATGTTCAGCTTCCGATCTCGTGAGTGGCATATCTCAACCTACATTTCAGCATTTGACTCATAAATCCCAGTTTTCCGATCCAACAAGAGCAAGTACGCCGCCACGCGTTTCCCTCCCAACTGGCCTTCCTACCTCCACAACAAATGCAATGATGCTACGTGCTGTTTCCCCAATCCTCCCCAGGCTATCGCCGGCATGTACACTTGCCAAGGCAGCCTTCTCAACGGGAGGCACTGTAATGGAACATATGAGGTGTCATCTTCAATGGCCCGTTCCACGCTCAAGAGCCACTTGGTCCCAACAGCTCCTCGCACGAGCCCGAACGCACCTGCGCCTGCCCGTCCACCTCGTCCGGAAGTACGCGCCACTCAACAGAAGAATTTGCCTCCTATTCCTGGTCTGGGACAGCGTCACATCCAGGCACGACGTGCTGCTCAGCCTATGCACCACGTTGCTGCCCCAAAACCCCAGCCAGTCGCAAACACCCACTACCCATGCTACCCAGGACCAGTCCAGGGATTCTACGCTCCGGCAGCGCCATCCTACCGCTATGACAATGCACGCCCCAGACGCCACGCCATGAACAACCACTAAATCAGTGATAACACCATCAACGCGTCCTTGCTCTTCAGTCTTAGTTCCTCTTCCCTCCTATCATGACCTATCCAACATCTTGCCTAATTCTCTCGAACAGCTTGCTGTTTTCATGATCGTCTCGTTCTCATCCATGCGTTTCCGCTAGTATCGACTACTAGAATCACATTCATTTGCATATATGTTGTATACCTGTATCGATAGTACCACCACCCCACTGTATCATACAAATGTTTCTGAATTTCTTATTCTGCAGGCGGTCGAGCCGCCCGTCGGACGAAGAATAAATAATAAGGAGTGATCTAAGAATGGGAAAGTATCAAACAAATACTGCGACATGGTAAATGGGAATGAAGAGCGTCGTAATCGACGGAAGATTAATGATTGCTCGTTAGCCATGGGACCCAACTGAGAAACGTTATCGTAGGCAAATGTGCAGAAGTCAAGATAGGAGAAGGCGAATGTGCGGTGTAGATGAATGATGAATCCAAATGGATGAAAACCGAATAGGTTATTGGACAATGCTCCGCTCAACGGATTTGTATTGTCGTGAAGCGTTGGGTTTAAAATTGAAGTATTTCACAGTCCATCTATTCCATCAAGCGATAGTTTAAAGCTTCTTTATTGGCGGTGTTGTAGAGACCCAAGAACAGCAAGTAGGACACAATTAGATGATGGTAAAAGGGTTCGCGCAGAATCGGCCAAATGTCCTTTAAGCTGCACTGTATAGGAAGAGGTTGTTCGTAGCGGCGATCTTAAACACAAGTTTGAGTAACAGATAAATCTTGGATGGAAACTACGATGCTTACTGCAATGGTATATTCTCGTGGATGCCAGCTTGCGTGTAGAATCTTTTTGTTGAAATCCAAAGCATCGACTTGAACTTGGCCCAACCCCAATCTTGGCGCGTTCTTCGCCGCAGGCTTGCCGCCAGGTAAGGGTCCACCGATCTTCTTGGCTTTGAAGGCGGACTTATCGGCTTGCAGGACGATATCTTGCAATGTGTCGGTATCAAATATTCGGAAATAGTTGTGGTACGAGCCCGTCAACACATGCCTAAGAGGAGATTGTGGTGATTTAGTACGTCATAAACCAAAAGTCGAAGTGACAGCGATCGCGGATAACGAGCTGAAAGACACTCACTTGTCGTCACCGGCCCACATACACTCGAATTTGTCAAATATGCAGTCATTCTCATAAAGATCGCAAAGCTTTCCTCGCAGATGATCGTGGATCGGAATGGTTTTCACTGGTCGTGATTCCATGTTTACATCCCAGATCTTGAGCGAAAGGTAGTCGCGCGACAGAATGTACCGCCCATCGTGACTAAATTTGACGTCTGAAATAGATGAGATGATCTCGGAGAAAAATGAGCGGGTTGTGGGGTCTTCCTCCTCTTCGAAACCTTGATCAAACTTAAGTAAAACAATAGCAAGCGCGCTTCTTGATAACATACATTTCGCTGATTTGTCACAAAGGGCGGCTTCTCGCATATCAGCGAGTTTGATGTTGCTCTTCGAACTTGAGTACATGAATAGATTGCAGTGTGTTGGGTGGAATTCGGTTGCGGTAATGACCTCTGTAAGCTCCTCCATGTTGACCGGTTTGATGTCAACGATATCTGTCAAAAAGCAGACATTAGTCATCAACCTCGTCCAGCAGCCGCCTAGCCACGTACTAAAGCTCTGGTCGCTGATGTTGAGATTCCAGAGGTTGATGCGTAGGTCATCGGCTGAGATGTAAGTTTCTTGGTCAGAGTTGACCGAAATGGAGTGGATGTGGTAGGCATGGGCGTTGGAGTAGACTTTTCGAGGGACGGCGGCGATGATGTTATCTTGCTGTGTCGTACGAGGTAGCCTCAGCAAGTTTTGCTGGTTTGGTGGAGGTACGGGACGCTGACCATCGAAGTGGTTCGACTCGGACACTACCCTGAGCTGCTTCTCGAAAACCTTCCAGAGCTTGATGGTTTTATCTACGCTCCGTAAGTCGGGTTACAGTCCGTAAAACTCGGAGAAAGGCTGTACCATTGGTTGACAATAGGAAATGTGCGGCATTTTGTCGCTTGCACCACTTGATCTTGTTAATCTTCTCTTCGATTTCGAGGGATTTCAGGTAATCGAACTCCGGCTCATGCGATTGGAACTCGGTATAAAACTTGTACTCGCATCCCTTTTTCTGTAAAATTAAAGTATCAGTTCAGTCGGACTCCAATAATACAGCGTAACAGGTCGCAAGATCAAGGCCTTTTCGATGAGCCTGTCGCGCTATGACGGGATGGGGCGATTAGCGAGCGACGATGACACACCATTTCATTTCGTTCGAAAAGCACAACTCGCCCACCCTTGTCTCCCGTGGCGAGGTAGTTTCCTGTCGAGTCGAACTCGACCGTAGATATGATGTCGGCTAGCGATCATAAGAGGAATAAATCATATTAGCCTCTTGGACCATCAGGATTGTAACCCCGGCACGCCACGGTGGTGCAATCTCCTGATCGAGAGCGTTGCCAGACCAGGTCGGAGGGTGGAAACTTACCTTCTGTAATATCCTCTACGTCGCCCTTGTCACCGAAGCATTGAGCGAAGCGCCAACCACCAGAACTCGAGGGGTCATCCATGATCAAGAGAGATGTAAACCTATAAAATAATAAAGAAATTGCGCGTTAATTAGCACCTAATCCATACCATCAATAGCAGTACAAAATTCAATTAAACAGACCTTTAAAAAGTATAAGCTTTGACGCGGTTCCGATAGAGAAGAAATGCGATGGACGAAGAAATCAAGGAGCAGTTGCGAAAGGACAAGATTAGGTGACGCTGCGTGTGGTCTGCGAGGTCAATTCCTAGTCGTGACACTGGTGTGACTTGCTGACGTAAAATCACTCTTGTTTGCCATCATCCTCGAGAGTTAACGTGCTTGTTTGGGCCACAACCCGACATCTTCCTTTCAGTCTTCACCACCACTCAGCCAGTAGAACCTCCGCCATGATTGCCCCAATTACCGGAAAACTCAGGAAGCGCTTTTGGCTTGACGTTGGATGCGCACTTGGTCTTGGGATTTCTGGAGGATATGCTTACTGGTGAGCTACCTAGCCCTGGGTCGAATTTTACGCGTGCTCATCAACTTGGGCTCAGGTATGGTGTTCACTTGAAGCATAGTAAGTCGACCACCGGAGATGCAAACAGAGAATGATAACTGGATCTGCTTTACTGACCATATTTTCTAGTTGAACGTCAAGAAAACTTCTATCTACAACTGGAAAAGCAGAAAGCCAAAGCCAACGAGGCCTAATCCCACACGCCGCTTCTGTTCAAGCTCATGGGCATGTCCCGTCATCATCCGCGCAACGCGCCCAGTCCCTCTTTGTAGAGTTCTAGAATTGCCCAGACCCGAGCATCTTCGCATATCTGTCGTAGCCAAACCAAATGCATTAATCTCTGTGAAATTCAGCAAGCTGTTCTACAATATGTGACGTGATTTATCCAAAACCTGAAAACTTGCGAGCGCTAGTTTTGAGAATAACATAGAAATGATTAAATAAATTATCCACGCTCTATGGATCACCGTTGCAGCGCTCGAAGACGTTTATACTCCTCACAGCTCTGTATCACCTCGCTCTCGATCTGCTTGACCTTTTCCCAGTCTGTGCCCCATCCAAACACGCCCACTTCCTGTTCTCTTTGACGTTGCTTACGCTCTGATGCACGCGAGCACTGGTGAAAGAGGTCATTCACGTAAAACTGTTCCACCCTTTCCTCGAAATCTTGGAGGTAAGGGCCACGTTGTTTGCCTTTTCCTCGTACGACCTTTCGTGTCTTCGCTTTGGTTGATCCGCCATCTTTCTGCCTCTCTTCCTTGGGTATTGGCTCCTCAAAGACCTTCCCAACCTTCATACCCGCCTTGGCCATTTCTGCGCCTATCTTCGGGTGACTTGAGAATTCAGTGGGATTGACGTAGTATTGAACACCAAGTAAACCTGATTCCATCTGAGTGTTGTATCTTGTCGTATGACTGAAGGAGAATCGTGGATCCGGAATAGGTGATTCTGCGAAGAAAGAGCCAATATTCGACAGTATGGAAAATGCGAAAAGGAGAAGTAGCGGCGCGAGTTGAACAAATATTGAGCGTGGGTTGGCGGGAGCGTCTGTATGACCAGCGGCGGCCCCTCCACGCATGAACCCATTTTGGAAGCCACCTGGACCGAAAGTAAAAACAGCTGGAAATGAAGAAGAGATATCGTCAGCATTTTTGATACCAGGCCCTGACAAATGTTCTTACTAGGGCCTCCACCGCCAAAGCCGGTTGCGAAACCATTACCGCCTCCACCACCGAAGAACATGTTGAATAAGTCTTCCGGACTTAGTTCTTCTCCGAATTGAGCATTGCTGCTGAAGCCGCTTGATGCGAAACCAGGGCTGCGGCCTGCAAAACGGCTTTCAGGATCTGAGCCACTGTCAAATACAGCACGTTTTTGTGGATCTATTGAGGGTGTCAAGATGACAAGATAATGACAGAAACTGTTAAGGCATACCTGACAGTACTTGAAAGGCTTTAGATACCACTGTAGAAAATATTTAGCAAAAATTTGGCGGGAAAAATGATGATCGTTTTACACTTGAAAGCTTCGTCTGCACCAGGGGCACCATTTTTATCGGGATGTAAAGCTAGAGCCAGCTATAGTAATTGGTGTCAACCAAGTTTCAGTTGATAAAATAGAAACACACTTTGCGATAAGCCTTCTTGATTTCAGAGTCCTCGCAATCCTTCTTTACGGCCAAAATTTCATAATACTCCGTCACCTTGCAAGCCCTCACCCTCTTCACTACAGCTTGCTGTTCTGGCGTAAAATCTCTCTTCTCGCCGCCCATTCCACCAGCTGTACCATTAACGTTTGCCTTGGGAGCTGTATTCCTATGCTTCATACCAGCTGCAGAGGGGTGTTCTTCCGTTTGTGATTTGGCTGAACCGGAGGTATCCTCATCCTTCGAGGTCGAAGATGTTGATGAAGCAATAGTGTCATCTATCCGCTCAAGTAGGTTTCGCGCCTCTGGGGTATCGAATAGTGCTATAGACTTTGCACAGAATTTTCGAGCCGAGGGGAAATTACCGGCTTCTAGGTGCTTTTGTGAAATACGCAGGCATCGAATTCCTTCGTCTTTGTTGCCTTCCATTATTGACCAGTAAATGTACGAAGTCCTAGAGAGCGTCTGGTAGAATAATACAGCAAATGCAGGAGGCCCAGTCGTTGTCAGCGCCGTGGAGGAGATTGCCAGGGATGCGCCAGGGGACGTGGAGTTTGGCCGTAGAACTTTCACGAAAACCAATAATTTCCAACTTTCTAAATTACATATCGGGCTTATATTCTCACGACGTCTTAGCATATACCTCCGGTACCGGAAGCGACTTTACCTCCGAAAATGTCAGGTTCATAATCTCTCCTACCATACTTCGCTCATGCCCTCATCCCCATCACCCCTCCAAGAACCCAAACAACCAAAATACCTGACATCTCAAACAGCTCCAGATAATGAGGAGCTTTCTAGGTTCAGAAAGGAATGGCTAAGTGAATTACAGCAACGAAAGACTGTACTTCAGGGAACGAATGCGCCACATGGCGTGATCGCGCCCCCGAGTGGTGCAACGTCGGTGGCAGCCAAGGTGCCCATCGAGGAGGCGTATAAGGGTCTTCACTCGCCCGCAAGAGGGAGAGCCCTCCACGAAGTTACTTCTCTTCATCGAGAAACCGTTACTCCCAAACCTGTTACACCTCGGACCAATCACCCAGCGGTGAAGAATGGGTCTCTAATGGTCGAGATGCATATGCCTCCTGCATTACGGAGCGCCCTCGAAGTATACCGTCGTGCAGCTGACTACGAGCAGTCTGGTAACCTCGACGAAGCTATTGTTCTCTACCGTCAAGCTTTCCGCTTGGTGAGTCAGCTCGCTTCCCAGCCTTCGCAGATCGGGTCGCTCATGAACTTACATGATGTACCGTGAGTAGCATGAAAATGTCGACCGTGCGTTCCGTAGAGACCAAATGCTGCGGTCGATCGTCAATGAGAGGGACGACCTTGCAAAGCGGTCAGAAGATGAAGTCGAAGACCTTGCAGCTAGCTTTCAAAGCGCAGTGACTATTCGTCCTTCGTCAAAACCAGCCATTGTCAGTGGTACCCTGGCCACGATATTGCAAGGGTTTCCAGCCGAGCTCAAATTTGAGCCTGAGAATGAGAAGGAAGGTGTCATTCTTAACATGCTCCCGGAAGAGATGGTGGTTTTGATTATAAGTAAATTGGACCCCAACTCAATTGAAAGATTTGCATGTGTTAGCAGAAAAGCCAGAGTTCTCGCTTTGGATTCTGGCATCTGGCGGTATGTTGACAACTCCTCATGGCTGGGATGTATCTAATTCTCGTGATTGTACCTACAAGGGAGTTGGTTCGGCGGACATATAAACCGCCTCAGATTCCAGAACTGGAAGTCATGCTTCCAGTTGTTGAACGATACCTCTTCGACTTCCGACGTGTTTATATTGAACAACCTCGGGTTCGGTTAGATGGCGTCTACATCGCGATTTGCCACTATATGTCAGTGTGTATTCCCAAGCTTGCAACTTGCGCTCATACTTGTCATTTCCTTGCAGACGACCCGGCCTGAGTGAAAACCACTGGGTGAACGTAACCCATCTCATAACATACCATCGATACCTGTAAGTCACCTCCACCAATCATCCGTCAAAGCCATAACATTATGCTCATTCAACACACAGACGCTTCTTCGCAAACGGTCAAGTTCTCTCCCTTCTCGCAAACGAAGAAAAATCCCCGCAAGAGGTAATCCCAATCCTCAAACCCACTATTCGTATGAAAGGTCTCTTCGTTGGACACTGGAAACTTCTTGGCACGACCGTTCACATAAGCGGACTCGTCGACGCCAGTGGCAAGTTCGCACTTCCAGGTGCATTCGGCGACGATGGAGTATCTCAAGAAACGAAGGGAGCGTCGGCTGGCGGTACCGCAGGACTTGGACACCATGCACATGGGCATTTGGTACCACTTGAGCAAGCTCGATACACCTTTGACATGACGCTCCACCTCCGTTCACGGCCCTTGGGCAGATGGAACAGGATGGACATCCAATCCTACGATTCTGTACATTTAGAGACTGGCGATGTCAATCCTGTCGCTCTCAAGCACGAACGTCCATTCTGGTTCTCCAAGGTGCGGTCCTATGGATAGGTAGTGAAAGCTGGAAAGTGTAAAGTAGATGAATCGTTTATTCTAGTCGATAGAACTACTAATACCTACAGGTGAGGAGATATACGTCGCCAGATCTCATCATAATCGTAAAGATGATGTTAATAAAATATATAAAAAGAAGAGACGATCAGAAAAATCGTTTATTAGCGCTGAAATCCGTGGAAATGCCATGTTGATAGGGTATTGTTTGTAAATGAGGGTGTGTATATCTGACGTTCGAGTGTGTCGAAGGAGGCAAAAGATTGGTTCTCCGCTCAGTATGCAATATATGCCACACAAAGCAAAGGTAGCCCAGCGTAGATGCCAATCCAGAAGACAATGTTCCCGAGGATCTTGTTCCTCTTGATAGCCGGTATACGACCGACCATGATTAATGGGATTTGAATGAGCTACAAGACATAAATCAGTATCATCGCTCTAAAGGTCGTCTGTTGTCAATGAGCGAACCTGGAGTATGAAAAGATACATCCTGTTCGCGAAAATTAGTCCCGAGAACATAAAATGATATATGAGAACATACCTCAGTTTCTTCGTGACGATTGCCATGACCAACTCATGAGCTAAAGCACTCGCGAAAAACGTCAAAAACATAGCGCTGGTTTTTGAGATTTTGTAACTCTTTCGTGTAGCGCTGTAAATATGTCGGAGTAAGAAGGTATGAACAGGTTTGTTCCATTTCCGAGCGAATTCGTCCCATGATGTAGAATTCCACCTATGAGATCGTTAGACACAGCAGATTCCGTTACTTATGCGCGTTCGCGTACTATAAGAGCAACGTCAGCAGAGAAGTGAATGACAATAATCTAATACTTACCCAGTCTTCGTAGAATTGTCGATCGGCAAAGCTGAGTGCAAATCAGTATTAGGGCCTCTATAAGTTGTCATTAATACTCACTAAGAAAGCTCAGCAAAGCCATTACAGATACATTCTATAACGGACAGTAAGCACACTGATTGAATGAGCTGAGGAATGACGTACCAAAGATGATGTAGAACACCATTAGATACGCGATCATGAATGGAAGAGCAAGATCAAGCAAACTTCGATAGAAAGGCTGCTCGCGTGTCGGGGTGAAAGGCAAGATCCATGTTTCCGTAACACTATACAGAAGCGCAAAGGTTCCAAAAGTGGCCACCTGCGAAGTGTAAGTTTGAAGGAGTTCATGTGGTCAAAGCTTGGCTTACTGTCTTCTCAAAGACATACAGCGGACGGATCCTGTTTGAAGTATAACGTCAGTCCGAGAAGACTATGGAAGTCCAAGGGTAGAAACACGCACTTATCCGTTCGAGGGTACTCCAGCTCATAAACCAATGTCGGAACAAGCTGATAGACGCCAAAGTTCTTCCATGTCACATTTTCTGGCCAGCTGAGGTACAACGGACCAGAGCTAACAAGCTCACTCCGCAAGTCCGAGTACTCCTTTGCCAGGGCTGAGATCTCGGAGTCCGGATGATAGATAAGCGAGTGTGGTTTGAGAACTTCGGGGACCTCTTCTTCGTCCCCATCCTCGTGGTCTGAGTGCAGCTCCGGCGCATCTTTGTAGTGCAGTTTGTGTAGTGATTTGACTCCATGGACATCCATCCCTGCTGCTCCATTCCCGTTGTAAGTAAAGTTTCCGGAGCCACTGTAACCTTCCGTCGAGCTCGTAGATGAGTCAGACCGCGTTTGTTGGATCGCAGTAAGGCGTTTTCGGAGTGCATTCGCTGTCCCGACGTCAACGTATGACGTTTCTAAACCCTCAGGGACTGGTGGAGTACCAATAGGCGTGGGCTCATGGGTACTAGTGGTAGTCGCAATTGGGGTAATGGAGGCCTTTTCTTGAGCCTCAGCATGATGAGCTTGAGCGATGTCGACCGCCTTTTCCCATCCTCCGGATGATTCGGCGGCTTTTTGCAGACGGGAAAACGCGGCGTCGGAAGATAGCTTAACTTGCTGTAGTTGGCCATTGACGGTGATGTAGGAATGCATCTTCATGATCATAACCTACATATTATGACATGAGTTTGTGTAGAATCCAAGAAACCCAGGAGAGCATACTAGAGAATGGAGAGTGAGGAAGCCAGATTGAACCCATGGCCAATTTCTGCAAGAGATATTAGTAAAACACGGCGACAGAACATTCGATGAAGTACCGGTTGAAAGTCCAGCTAATGGCTCCAAATAATATGGTTGTCTGAAGAAGATGCTGAAGAATGACCCCCGTCCAGTAGTAGCTAATCCATCCCTTTTGCATTGCCTTGACGAACGGTACGCAAATGAACGTACTGCCCACGAGCACGGCATCACTCAGAGCAAGAATTATCGCGTCTTGTGAAAACGAAGCTGCAAACCGTAGATTAAGCGGTCTCCCATCCGTCTCCATAGTCCGAACATATGTTCGCACAGTGAAGATGAAGATGGATGTCCAGAACAAAGTGAAGAATCCCTAAGCAACCATGAGCCGAGGGCGATCACTAAGAAGTAAACTCAACATACCCTAAACTCATTTTTCGTCGAGTCTTCATTATTCATATCAAAAGTTGAGTTACGCGGTGCGAATGTGATAAGTGCCCGCAGCTTTTTTGAGTTTCGCGACCGATAAGGCTTTGACACGTAGAGAGTGCCATTGGCGGTCTCAAAGCTGCCATTACCCTTGTACCGAGTGGGCGAGCCTTGAGCTGGATGTATTGTTTCTATGGCGGTCGCTGCCATAATCGTTGGCGTTGAGGTCAAGGACGGAGTTGTGGTGAACCGTGCCACAGCAGAATGCCAGATGAGGAAGTTTGATGACATCACTCCTGTTTCGGGCGTGGTAAACGAAATAACTGGGTGCCTGTGATACTCATACTCCCACTATCATCACTGCCAGATGGGATTGGTTCAATGTACGAAGCTTTCAGAATCCATAGAATGGTGCTGAGCAGCGGAATTGTAAGAACCTCATGCATGCATGCACCTTTCATCACTAACCGTAGCCCAATTGTCTTCAAAAGATTGTGTCCCAATTCTAAACCTTTAGCAAAAGTGTACCTTGTTGGAGAATGCATCTGGTCTTTAGATCACAAACGGCCATACTTCTGAGCTCAGAATAACGCAACGTGTATATTTATGAGGGTAGAAGTCAAATGCAAGTACTGACAACCACTTGAAACTACTTAGAACCAGCCAAGGTGCGTAACTTCTGCGTTCCATTTACGAAGAAACCTACTCAATATAGATCGTCATAGGTAACTCCACTATGGTTAATTCTTGCGCCACGCTGTATTTGAGCTTGATCACCGGAAAGTTTACAACTCTGGGCAATTTTTGGCCTCCCACAAAACGAATTTCAGCAATACTCAATACAATAAGAACCTTTTTTTGGCGATGGGCCAGTGAGACGAATCCTATTTTCACTTGCAGTACCATTTCATAATTTATTACGGTACTTGAGGGACGCTGACTCTATGGAGATCGTTGTTGATCACTTCGGAAGACGCCGACAGATTGTGGTTTCGCGAAGAAAAATTTAAAGCCTGAGCTTGTGGCCCAATATTAAATTGTCGAACCAGTGGAACACAAATAGTCGAGGCGTCCTATGAGCACAACAATGTAGTGTTATCGCCGTAAGATTGATCACTAGCCATTGCCCCGCCCAATCTGCACCGATTTTTGCCTATTTACGCGTCTTATCATGTCTTCCTCTTCGACGGATACCCATTTCAAACTTCTTCGTGGGGGTCTGGTGTGATCGCCTCTGGCTGGGGTGCTATACCGCACTCCGGCATGGCGATCAAGTATATCGCGAGGATGGTCCGCATACGCCAAAGGGCGTGAAGATGTGTTTATCTCTTTCACTCGAGAAATACGATTGGTTGTATGTGGATAAGGTCCTGTATATCTCAGTCAGTTGCGAGTCAAGTAGTAAAAGAGAAATAGTCAACCACGCACGATAATCTTTCCATGGCAAGGGAAGTTGAATCCTGCCATCAGAACGCCTTGGAAAAAGATGAGTTGAAGGATATTGAGAATCATGCTTGGGGCTCATCATGTACGTTCGTGGTAGCAGGCCTTAAATCCACCATCAAGTTAGCTCCAGTAGCCGGATGCATCGTTGCATCGTCACAGTAATTCATTCGAAGTTTCGAGATAGTCACCGTCAGGCACTTACCACTGCTTCTAGCGAACCCTCATTGGTATTCAGTCGTCATTCAATTTTGTCATGTATTCAAACAAACTCATTGAAGTGTGTTCTCTACTCCCAATACCTTGGTAACTTTGAAGCATCCGTTGCATTCCCATCGAAAAAATCGGACGGTCGTTCTCTCTTCAAGTTCCTCCTCCTATTATTGACCGGCAATCTCTGATACGCAGAATCCTGTCCATTGCCCTGTTGCTGTTGCCCAGAGAACTGTCCAAAGCCACCTACGCCACCCATCTGATTAAACCCACCACCCGAAGCACCTCCGCCACCTTGTTGTATGGCAGCCATTGTAGCCTGCTGGGCTGCAACGACTTGTTGTTGTTGCTGTTGCTGGAAGGAAGCTACTGCGAGTGCAGCTTGGACAGTCTGTGCTTGATTCAGCTGCATTTGTAGATGCTGGTGCTGCATCTCCGTTTGATGACGGACATCGGGCGGAAGGTTGGGGTTGAGGAGCGCTTGTGAGATTTGAGCGATCTGCGCTTGGATTTGTGGGATTTGTTCAACGACCATTTGTGACATATCAAAATTGAGATCAGGTTGGTTCTCTGAATAAAGGTCTTGTTCGGCGCCAGCGCCCTCTTCTGGTCCAAGGGACTGGGATATGCAGAGATAAATATGCCATTCATTTCAGTGAGATGGAGACATTCACCTCCTGGCGGCTTCCTTCACCTTGCCCGTCTTCTCCGCCGGCTTTCTTACTCTCCTCAATCGCTTTTTCGATATAGTCGGCCACCTTCGTCCTCATTGGTTTGTCAAGTAGAAGCTTGTCCAAGCTCGCGATTTTCTTTCCACAACTTGGGCAAATGAAATCTCTCTCCAGCAAGTGCGTCTGGATGCACTCTTCACAGTATGCTGCTCCACAGCAAGGTGTTTTGACAGCATCTCTGAAGAGTTTATTGTCAATTGGACAAGCTAATGCGGGGTCCGTAGGAGCCTTCTCTCGAACTTCTGCGGCTGTAACCCCTTTTACACGGGCTACTTGTTTTTGCCATGACGCTCTAAATTGTTTGGTCGTGTCAAAAAGTGTGGTTTGAAGCAGAGAGACGACGTACAAATCAGGTTGTGCAACCACATAGCCACCTTCAGGCGTAACCATGATCCCTTGTCCAAGTTCTCCAGCACCATTTGGGTTTTCGACGGCTTTCAACATGCTTCGAGGGATACCTGTTGTCCTCTTGATTCGCGGACGATGATCGAATTCACGATCACTATTTGTCGGACAATCCTGGATCCAGTGACCTTTAGAAAAGGTTGTTAGAGATAACCCATGTGAAATAGTTTGAAAAGATTGACCTTTTTGACCACATCGATAGCAGACATAGCTTGGTGGTAGGGGTTTATCATTGGCAGGCATGAATGTTTTGCCACCCCGACCACCAAAGCCTGTTCCCCGAGGGTTACGGTGGATCATCTGAGCACTGACAAAGTAACGGCAGGAAAAGGGAGGCAAATCGTTCATTAGAGCATTGTCTACAATACAGAGAATGGAACCCGCGAAGGGTCGACACCAACTGGGACATCTTTTCTTGAGCCTCCTCCCAATTCTGTGACTGGGCTTGGAACATGGCCGCCATAGCTGCAGCTTCGTCTTCTTTCGTAACATTGGTAGCGACTGTGATCTGCGAGGACTTCAAGATTTCGGCTATCGGGCAACACAAGAAGCAGACTTACGGGTGTGGCGGGCTTTGGTGTTGGGGTAGCTGATGAAGTTTGCGGTTCGTCTTTTCCATCGAAACGTTTTGACATAGCACCTTTGTGCCATGTTGGTACTCCGGCACCTCTGGAGACCGCTTCAGATGTCGGTAGAGATGGACCAGCACCGTTTGCGTAGTATGACGCCTTTCCCTTTCCTTGACGAGCTGCCGGAAGTCGTTTAACAATGACTGAGGATGAACGCGGTATGAAAAATGAGTCGTCCTGGTACTCTGGGCAAATGTATTCAGTTAGCTCCTACGACCTCAGCTCACCACTTTGAAAGGCAAGAAACGGACCTTGCTTGGATGTAGCGTCGTATATATACAAGTCAAAATCGTTTGCTTTACTCATATGATTTGCAAGGATAATTTCTCGCTTCATGTCAAAGACCGAGATGCCAGTCCCATCAAAAGTCACTCTTGACTCATCTTTGCGAGACGCCCACTTGTAGAACACGGACGAAGCCATAAAATCGTATTAGCAAACGAAGTACAACTCCAAAGAACAAAAAGTAAAAGGGTGAGGGAGGTCCAAGTGTAATGTTCGTTAAGCAAGGCGGCTCTCGCTGACGCGCTCAGGCTGACTAAGACCTCTCACGACCCGACCAACATCGGGCCGGTTGGCTTGTTTATACACACCGACGCACACACGCTAAAAAAAGGTTTAAAGCAAAGTGGTTCGACAGCAGCGCAGATCCGACTAAGGCTCTTGACTTTTTCAACCATGTCGACTGGCGTCAAGGCCAACGGACAAAACGGTCTGCACCATCGAAATGGCTCTGCAAACGGCACAAACGGATCGGCCAAGTTCGTCATCACTGACAAAGGCCGTGAAATGGACAAGCGACTGGATAAACATGAGTCGTACGTGTCTTCGTTTTTAAAATCTCTGTTGACGCGTCAAACCGAACCTTTTGCTTTTCTAGATACGAATTCGGCGGCCCATTGGGTGTGGTCGCTATCATGACCTTCTTCCCTATTTTAATGTACTACATGTGGATTTGTCTGTGGTTCTACGATGGCAAACTCGCTCGCCCAACTTCCGTGGATGATATCAAACCTTTCCTGAACCGTATGTGGGGCCATATTGTAAAAGTAAGTTACCAATGACTTTTCTTTTACTGTCTTGCTCAAAAAATCTTTCCTTTAGGACGCCAGCCCAAATGCATACGCCTGGAAAGTCTACTCCGGCAATTTCTTTTTCCAGCTATTCATCGCTTTGATTCTTCCTGGCTACCAGCAAGAAGGCTTACCAGTACCCTCGCTGAACTATAAAACTCTCATGTACAACTGCAACGCACTAGTCTGCTTGTATGTCACACTAGTAACCGCTGCCGGCCTACATTACTTCCACATCTTCCGCCTAACCGAAATTATCGACAATTATGGTCATATCATGACTGTATCTATGATTTACGGCTTCGGCGTCTCACTTATCACCTACCTCCATGCTGTTCTGACCGGAACCGCTATGCGCATGTCCGGCAATTTCTTTTATGATTATTTCATGGGAGCTGCTCTCAACCCAAGAATCGGTTCGGTTGACCTCAAAATGTGGGCTGAAGTCCGTATTCCATGGGTTATCGTATTCTTCCTTTCCGTATCTGGAGCTTGCAAGCAATACGAGACACTTGGTTATGTCACACCTGTACGTTCTGTTCGGCCCAAGATGCTGTTTTGCTAACTTTTCGTACAAGAATATGGCATTCATGATTCTCGCTACCGGCTTCTACATCAATGCTTGTGGCAAAGGCGAGGAATGTATTCCGCAAACTTGGGACATGTTTCATGAAAAGTACGATTCTATTGTCTTCTCATGAACATGCTCTAATTTTCCTCATCGTAGATGGGGCTTCATGGTTATTTTCTGGAATTTCTCAGGTGTCCCCTTTGTAAGTACCGACGTCAAGAGTTTACTTACCCTTTTCTAACGTTCTCATAGTCCTACGTGTACTCGGTCGTCTACATGGCTTCTCACGACCCCTCTACGTACCGCTTCTCGACGCCTGGCTATATCGCCATTTACACTATCCTTTGCACAGCTTATTTCATCTGGGATACGTCCATGGCACAAAAGAGTCATTTCAAGATGCAAACTCAAGGGATTACTGATTTCCGCAAGACATTCCCTCAGCTTCCTTGGAACAAGGTGGAGAACCCAACCTTTATCCAAACAGCGCATGGGTGAGTTCCTCTCCCTGCTAAGGCGATTCGCTTTTCGTAAAGCCGTTTGCTGCATTTGTTCTCAGTCTCTGCGCAATTTTTTTTCACTCACTGCGTTTCTACTTGTCTTTTTATTCAACAGCAATCGTCTTCTAACAAGTGGTTGGTGGGCCTACTCTCGCAAGCCCAACTACGTCGCCGATTGGACAATGAGCCTAACATGGGGTGCCATTATCGGAACTGCCTCCATAATCCCATACTTTTACTCCATGTTCTTCATCGTCGTGCTTATTCACAGGTGTACGCGTGATTTCGAGCGGTACGTTGGACATCTCTGCATAATCCACGTCCACAAGCTGATATTATTTACTTGTTCAGATGCTCTTTGAAATACGGCAAAGACTGGGATAGGTACTGCGAAGTTGTCAAATGGAAGTTCATTCCTGGTGTTTACTGAGCGCTTCAAAATCTGTGTATTGCTCTCAAGGGGACTGATATCATTATAATTACTACGTAGTACTTACACTTTTAGAAAACCTTACTTTGAATTCAATTCACTGTTACTTTCTCTTGCGGCTAATGCGACGTTGGAGTAGTTTTGTAATCCCTAACCAAGATTGAAGCCATCTCGGTGAATTCGATGCATCACAAGGACTTCATGGCAAACGGGGAAAAAATCGAATAGTTATACAGCACGAGAAAAGCCAAACAGAATAAGTGTTAGAAAAACATAGTCATAATGATAATAAATACTTAAACTTTGAAGCATTGAAGTGTCCATCACAAGGCCATCAAATACAAAAACCAAATACGACAAAGAAAATAGCCCCTGATTTCAAGGATGGCGTATCATAAATGAGTGATGCACGAGAAATCATACAGAGAACTGAAAAATCCAATACGTGTATGTGTAAAATGAAAGGAATTGCATGCAATCTTGCGTGGATCAGGCCTCTACAATTTTCATTAGCGACTGCTCTGTTTCAATCCGAATTAACTCACATACTGGAGTATGACCTACACACGTCGCAAAGTCAAAATACTGGTGCAATCTTCCTCTGGAGAAATTGATAATCCTCCGAACAGGGTGTGTTTCAAGAGGCAATCCACCCGTAAAACCCCACGAGAACGACACTCGTCCGCGTTCTGGGCCTGATCGCAGCGTTCTTCAAAGACAGCCTCAATGCGACTACGTTGTTTATCGCAGAGCCTTTCCCATTCATCGCGTCTTAAAGGACGCATGAGAGCGGAGTGAATGGCGTGCAGAACATCGCCAATCGTTATAATTTCCAGTTTACGGATTTCAATTGGCCAGGGTTCTGGGAAGATCCCAGATATGACCCGGAAGACGATCATAGGAGGAGAAGTAGATGGCCGAATGAGATGGAAAGCAGTAATGAGATCGTTTCGATTAAAAATCCTACGAGCAGTTTCCGGTACTTCTCGGATATCCCACTGGAGGGGGGAAACGCGTCCTGGGATGACTCCTCTTTGGTAGTATCGGAGAAGAGAATGGAGGTAAAACCCTTCAGAGGACATTGTGCTTGGAAATGAGCAGAGCACAGAGTATACCGACTGCGGCGAGAGAAATCGTCAGAATTCACGAAAGCTTTAGAGCTCTCGAGTCGGGTATGAATTGGGTCTGCAGAGAGTTGAAGCAGCAGCGGACAGTTATAAGCGCTCGACTCATCTTGACAATCTTCAATTAAAAGGTAGGATAGAGGGCAAACCGATACGGCGAGGACCACCGGTTTGTACCTCGGCCCATGGTGCAGAAGAAATTAAACAGCCCCTTGCTGATGAAACGATGGTTCAGCGCCACGATTTATTTCTGAATAACCTACGGAGGCGGGATTGTGAAGGGTATTAGCTGAACAGTGTCATTAAGGTTGGTAAAATACTTCATTAGGAAAAAAGTACGGCTTGATCAAGAACAAAGCCAGGACAGCTTCAGCCCACCCGATGCAAAAGCACGCGGCCAAGCCTAATAAGTTATTTCTGAGGTTGTCGCCAGGTCCACAGTGCGAGACGTTGGTGCCCTACCACTGTGTTGGAATCTCGCCGAAACTTTGCTGTAATCATGACAATCGGGTTAGTCAACTGGTTTGCACCATGGCGGAACAAACTCACAACAAAAAAAGAAGTCGCGCCCGTTTTCATAGGCGTTGCTAGAAACGACAAGATGTTGTCTTCGACAAGCGCGCATAATGCCCACGATACCATAGCTTGCTCAGCCTTCAAAGCAGCTCAAATCGATCTGTGAGTTTCATTGCAAAATTAATGTTCAAAGTATGTAAATTATAAGCGTTTACAAGTCTAAAGAGGCGTTTTGCTGACTTTCGTAGTGGAGGATTGGTTGAACGATGACCATGTCACGGTCACGACGGCGCTTGATTGTAGCATCGAGGTTCCTGAAGATTGATCCGCTCACCACCACGACGGTTATGAACACATGAACTTGTCAATAATATAGGCTTCTAGTGCTCTCCAGGGAAATTCTCAAAATAAACGATTGAGACCAAGAGATTATCATCCTGTTACTAGACAATAATATCTGCCGCGATATTGGAGGGACCATTGGGTCTTTGGATTAACAGAAATATCAGCAGGAAACTATCTCTACCTTCAGGCTGTCACAATACGCTTACAGGAGCAGGAAGATATCGCCTGAAAGTCGAGAACGAGCAACCTCGAAAAAGACGTCATTGATGATTTCTCAACTGCTTCTGACAACAAATCGGAGACGGGTAAGTTGATTCGCAAGTCGATTCGAAATCTGCACATCGCTGTGCATCAGGTGCTTAATTGGCAGGCATCTTCAAGCAATTAGTCCTCAATCCATCTCCGCTCCATTTGGCGACGTTGGCAAGGAGTTCCTTCTTCTTTTCCAACCCGAAGGATGCCCGGAGTTCGTACAGTGTAGCTGTTGGAGAAGACAACCCAAAGCCCTGGTCAGATGGCGGAGAAGGAAAAGTAAAAAGAAGAACAAACATAGGTTAAACAGGAAGGGTTCAGCCACAACCACACTTGACGGAGACGCGTTCAGGGCATCCTCAAGCACTTGGATGCCATCCTGGAGCTTTCCCTGACTCAACAGGGCAACAGCAAGATTATTGACGGCCTATCATGCGCTCATCGTCGGTATCTTCAGTGAAAGTGAGGAGACAAGGGTTGCTAACCACATAATTTTCCCCGTCCTTCTCCAACACCTTTCTCAAGATCTCACTTGCTTGCGCCCATTCGCCTTCAGCAGCCAGAATCAGTGCCTTGTTCGTCTTCTTCAAGTTGACATCCGCCTGTAGATCCTCATCCACCAAAGCAAAGTGGCGTTTGGCAGCGTCCAGGTATCCACCTTGCAGGTATATGCGACCAATAGAGGAGCGTAGTATCACAGAGCAATCTGCTCCCTGTGAAGAAGCCAGAGGCTCGAGAAGATTGGCCGCTGCTATCAATTCCTGAATGATAGGTACGTACAAAGGTCAATATGCTCGGCTTAAACTCTCCAATACCAATAGACTGACCTTCATATCAACCATCTGGCTCGCCAGGATTAGTGCAATTCTAGCGCCCCTCTCCTTCCACATCGGAATGAGACTTTCATCCGCCAACGGATCTCGTCGACCTCTGACATTGTGGCCACTTACGCCATTAGCTATGGCTGCGCTCACAGCCCTACACTTGATCCGACATTTCTTCAACAACGCGCTCAGGGAATCGAGGTAGCCCATATGATCTCCAGACCAGTATTTCAGCCTAGTCTGCACGACTTCCAACTCGAATGGGAGGATGCGCTCATAGACATATGCGCGTGCCTCGGGAGGTTCGATGGCAGCCAAAGCTGTAAACAGATTGGTCGTCTCCGCCGACGTCTGGTTGAAGAGGCGCAAGCGAGCTAGGCAAGATAGCCGGAGGTGCCACAACTAACAAGATCATGCAGTAAGATCAATTTGGCTAACCGATGAGACGTAAAGAGCACGTACGCCGAGGATGAGAGTTAGATCTGAAGCGTCGGCTGATACCAGTCGATCTCGAGCCATTCGAGCCAGGGCTCGCCAGCTGTTGGTCATCTAGAACAGCAAGAGAAATCATGTTCAACGGAATATATTGTAGATAAGGCGATAGCTCAATAGCACGCCCACAATGCCACGCAATGAAGGCGAATCTGACTTACAACAAGCGTATGGAAATCGCTCCTTTGCCATTCACCCGTCAGGTCCCTTGGGGGACGTCTTTCAGGAGGATATATATATTTGTTGAGGAGCGTAGTCAACGGATCTGTCTGTAGAAGTACAAGAATTTTGGGAAAGGAAAGGAGAGGATGGGGAAGAGTCCGCGTAAATAATTCACGATCGTACAATTATTTGTCTGCATAACCACCAGGTCAAGAAATAAAATGGAAGGGATGTGCGTACATTCGGAATGGGCAGGAACATCGTAGGTAAGATGAGAGAGGGAACGTAGAGTTCCGGGATGATCTGTTCATCCTCTTCCTCTTCGTCGTCTTCATCATCTTGCCCAGTCGTCGATACAGCTGCGACTGGAGGGGGAGGGGGAACATCCTTGTTGAGATTTGGGATAGGCGTTTGTGGCTCAATCACATCGAGGGGCACGTCATGGGCCGCAGGAGAAGCAGCAGTTGAGGAAGGAGTTGTTTCCTTCTCCTCCTCCGATGCAGCATCACCTTCCTTGTCAATCAAGAAAGGATCTGGAGTATCGTCCACCACGAACACCGAGGGTGTTGTAGGCTGCTGCTCCTCTTCTTCCACGATCTCCACTGCTGGTGGTGCAGGAAGTGACTGCTCCTTTCTGTGCTGAGACGCCATATCCTCTTGCGTTTCTTCTTCTTCTTCGCGGATGTCGTCGGTCTGAATCGCAATTTCAGCGGAGACTGTTCTCCGGTGTCGGTGACGAGGAGGTGTAAATAAGAAAGAACTTTTTGAACGAGAGCTGGAAGTACTGGAAGTATCGCCCTCCTTAATGCTGTGCTTGGAGGGAGAACCCCAGTGGAGAGTGATAGGACGAGTGGGAACAGAGACAGTCCTTCGCCGCGCAGGTCTCTCAGGCGTTCCATGCTCGCTGTCTTCGTCTGTTGCGTGGTGTTTGGTGCCCGTCACATGATGCAGAAACTCGTCCACCTTCCGTATGCCCCGTTTCACGCTCTTCGCTGCTTTCAACCTCATTCCTTTCACCTTGGACGACGACTTCTGACTGGGTGTGGGTGATGCTGTGGAGGACATTGAGGATGTTTCCTCATTTGTGGATGATGATGACTCGGAGAGTTGGTGGTGGTGATGGACCTGGTTAGGCTCTGTCCTGGACCTCAAGCTAAGATAGCGAGGCATTGTGTTGCGTTGGTGTTGTTACAAAAGTAGTGAGAGGTGGTTGTCTGTGTCTGAGCACAAAGAGCACGAGGAAAAAGAGTATTGTGGGTGACGGAGTTGAGTCGCAGACTAAAGAGAGAGAAGAAAAGAAAGCGCCGTAAACCTGAATCAATTTATAACAAAATACAACAAGCGTCGATTGGATCGGGGGTCTGCGATTGATTGACCCTGCCAACCAGATTTTACCTCACGCTACGTCGGAAGTTTGAGATTAGATTTCACGCGAGGACAAGGCATGTCTCTGCCTTGTGGCAGCTGGAGGTCAATGCACCGCTTTTAATAACCGACCGATGTCAAAAGAAACATAAACGTCGTCGAAGGTTCAGAAAGCCCGGATGTACCTTGATGTATTCCAGACAAAATCCAGAGCATACCTGGGCAGATTGAGCGCACAAAAGAGCACAAAAGGCTTTTTCCACGATTGGAAGCGATGCGATAAGGTACTCGCTTCCGCCTCGAACCGATCTGAGTACCACCAAGTAGCCACTCGAATCCTCTTCTTTAAGTTGAGAGCTTTGGCATTGATAGTCATTCGGAATGTTGGAACACTCTCAACCGAGTAGCTGAATATACAAACGCCATGGCACCAAACCATTCAAGCCCTCTTTTGTATACCAGGCTATTCATGTCTCCGCAAGTCATATTCCACCTGTTCCCCAATGTGGTCATTCATAATCTTAGCGCCGCTTTGCTTCACAGGTGATCACTCAGGTACAGCTGGAATGTTAATTCAAGTCACATTGACTTTGTTCCTTAAATCTATGTTCGCTTTTGTCCACTGTCTGTGCAAATGCAAAAACTAGGAAAATTATACGTTCTTAAGTACCGACATATATAAGTCCCGGGCGCTCGTCCGTTTCACTGTTCTGATATTTTCCCATGAAGAATAACCTTCTTGACACTCATTTCCACACGATCGTGTTTGGAAATTCACGCTCCATCTCAAACTGCGGGAGTGGCTGCAAATGTGCCCAATTATACACCAGTACTCGCTTCGAAGTTCGAAACGATGCCCGTGTTAGTGGCGTGGCGATGCTTAGCTCCATTTCCAACTCTCAAGCTGGTACGAGACAACAGGCGGCTCTGAGGCGAGAATCTATTACGTAAATTGCTACAGCAGCCCATCCTCGATTTCACCTTGACCAAAGCGTCCAGCATTTCAGCAATGGAGTACTCTGCCAATGACTTACTGCAAAAAACTGACACCAAAGCCCCTGATTCAACCGGAGTCACCTTACAAGATGAAAATGTCTACATTTGGATCCACAGAGTCCTACCTGAAGAGTTCCCGGCAGACAATCCCACAACACTCCCATTTTCTAAACACGTTGACTTAATCGAAGGCACCACAGTGGCCTGGATAGTCAAAATCGCGTCTTATTTGTTTGCCTTCTGAGTCGCTGGCTGCTCAAGTGTATACTCACACTACCCGGTACGGCACTGGACTGGTATGAGAAGGAAAAGACAGACGATTGGCGTCAGATTGAGGCGGACGATGGGCTAGCTGCTGTTATCTACGAAGTTGAAATCGCCGCTCCTATTTTCCAATCTCAGCTCAGTCAACGACACATGCATTCCAAGACATCTGCGGGTCGTGTTTCCAGCTGGGCCACTCTTCGCAGCAGGTTGGAACAACGTGACAAAATCTGCGTGGCTACTCATCTGCAAGGGTGCTCTGTCGCTTCGCATCTCATCCCTGAACGAATGGGCTTAGACGGCACAAAACTTGTGGTGGAAAAGTTTTGTCGGACATGCGGCAGCCCTTGAGGTCGATCATTTTCACCCAATGGTTGCGATCTTTCTCATTCCTCTGATTCACAAGAGGGTGGATAGCTACACACTTGGTTTATACCACAAGACTTACTACAAAAACTTTTTCATATTATAAACAACTCGCTAAACTTTGCATCCACGTAGGGATCGGCGCCTTATACAATTTCGAGGACGACCTAGGCGTTTCGCTGCTCGGTGTTGACAACGTCGACAATTCGGGCGAAGTCGAAGTCTTTCTTCGAACGGACTCATTCCCTCGGCTACATTCACATCGAGTAACGCTCCAGGCCCGTAGCGGAACTGATCCCCTGCCGCCACAAGGTATTTTTGATTGGCACTACTTGCAGTGTGTCGCTCGGAAATTTGCTGCTTACGACTACAGAAACTTCCCGGGTATCAACTTCCACGAACATCCTTTCAGAACTGAAGATGATCTGGATGAATACGAGGATAACGACGAAACGAACCCTCCATGCCGTACTTATCGATTTGATCAGGCTATGGCAAGGCAAGGCAGATTATGGATACAGAATGAGCGTGCTAGAGAGATTAGAGCATGGACTGTCGAGGTCAAATCAGGTCTGAAATTGGGCAGCCGAGCAACTCACTATAACAGCCTTTCACGGAATAAATTGCATACATTAGCTCAGCCAAGTAGTGACGACGAGCTGGCATTTCAGAGCCGTAGCAACCGCCGTGCTGTGGCGCATACAATGGACAAGAACTCTTGTTATCATGAAATACTTACTTTTGTTCGACATTCTTTTGTTTTATGACAAGAATAGGGGGGTTTGTCAGGGTCCAGACCCACTTGTGGTTCCTCCGAAAGTTCGTTCAAGACAACATATGGTGGCTGGAGGTGTTACACGACGAGCTTTTATAAAAGTGATTGGATCTCCTGGAAATTATCCTCTTTGGCCATATTGGCTTTTACCCTTTCAAGAGGAGTAACGCCACATGTATTCCTGGCCGTCTATAGTCTGTCTAGCGTAGTGGCAGTGCTTCACTTGTGAAGATGTCATGTCCCAATGCTACAACCAACAACTGACTGCTCATGATGCAATCATTGAATCAAGCAAATGACTAAAGCTCGTGATCTCACACCAAGTCATCTCAATGAGCATATGTATCGACTATCTATAACACACGAGGAACAACAGAGTTCAAGCTGCAAAAAAAATCCTGCAGAAATCCAATGGGATACGGATGGTAATAATTCGGCGGTATTGTGTACGATGTAGCGCGGCGTCACAGCCCAAATGAGCCAGAGGGTATAAGGAGCGTGTGGTATCAGCAAATGACAGTGGTGTTAATAAGTGAAGATGAGGCCAAAGAAGTGGGGCGAAATGCGAGGAAAAAAGAAATGAGCGTGGCAAAAAATTACACATTACGATGGGACTGACTGTAATAAAGTGATGATGATAATGCATAGCTTGGTGAAAAAGACTGAACGAAGATACATCCAGAACGAAGAGAGCGAGAAAGCGAGGTGCATGCATATGACGAGAAAATAAATCGTGAAGAATGCTGGTTTGCTCTCGTGTAGCGTAAGGTTGAGGATAGATGAAGCGTGGGTATCCCACAAGAAATCGGAGTTTGAGGCACAACGTGTTTCGAAGTAGCCCAGTAGAAAGACATCGCATACACGGGAACAAAACAGACAGCGATCTTCACTCGACTCTCCAGGTTCTTCCAGCTTGAAAATTTCTACATTCCAGCTTGGCGGTTGAGAATATAATGACTGAGATCTTGCCAACCTGAGGAGACCACAGTTAGCGCCGTTTGTAACCAATTATAGAGGAAACAAAGAACATACCTCCACCGACCCGACACATGACTTTCTTGGTTGTCGAGTCTCCACTCTTCCCACTTCTGGTCAAAGTTGTCAACTTGCAGGTAACCACCTTCCTGGCCAGAGCGTTCGAGAACGCATACTGTGCCTTGATCTCTTCACCTTCTTTTGGGACTTGGCTACGTTTTAACGGAGGGTCTACCCTCTCAACCAGCAATCCATGGGGAAGAGAGTTTGCAATAGTAGCGACCTCGACGTCGAGCGGATCATAGTTACTTCCAGGGATGTACTCATGCAAAGGTCCATTTAAGCTCCCTTCACCTGAAGGAGTATGGGCACCAGATCGAGAACTGGGTCTTGAGGATACACCGCTACTTGTCCCATCACGGAAGCTCGAAGGCGGAAGCTTGGGCAAAGGCTGTCGTCCGCCCGATCGGCCAATGGTACCTTGGAAGATTGGCACTTGCTGTGCACGAGCTCGTAAGGTATGATCAGGCGTTTGAGCACGCAGCGCCGTTGATTTGAATGGGGTCCTTGAACCACCGTTCGGACTCTCGGATCGATTGAAGCTCGACATAGATGATCCAGGGCGGGACGGTGTATTCAGATGAACAGTAGGGACTGGGATCATCGATCTGCTTGGGGGTCGTGGATAATGAGATCCAGATGCACTTTGGGCAGATGTAGAGAAAGCTGGAGAGTGAGAGCGGGGGAGGGGTGGAGATTCTTCATCGTCCCAACCGCCAAAGGGAATGGTCCCAGAAATAGACCTGAGGGCTTTTGGAGCCGGGATATGGCTCGGCGTCTTCGGTCTTGAACGAGGTGTAACGGCTAATGAAGGTGTAATTGCTCTGGAAGGCGTTTGAGCTCTGGAAGGGGTCCGCAGATGCTGCATCGATACAGGTGGGTAATTAACCTGGTTGGAGGATTGCGTAGTAGAATAAGAAGATGAAATAGGCGACCATGGCCGAGACGAGGCCATAGACGTTCGCGAAGCGCTTCTGCGATATGGCGTACCAATGGGCGGGACGGGTGGTATGTCGTCTCGAGAGTAATAACCTTGCGACGATGGAGATCGGGACGGAGGTTTCCTAATTGCCACTCCTTTGATATCAGTCTCCACCTTCGTTGAAGCATTCCATTTTTGCTTCGACGAACTTGACCTAATTGTTGCATTCAAGTCCAGTTTCTCCAGCTTCGGACCACGAGGTGAAGAGTCCGGAGTGTAGCTTTGGCTGTGCTTGTGGCCGGCCCGTTCTGGCGTTAATGGAGGACCAGCATGAACTGGACCGAAGATGGATGTTCTTTGCCGGCGCAGAGTTCCGCCCGTCGACGGTTGGGGATCCTTGGCTGGCGGGAGCGATTTCTTAGAGACAAAAAGAGGTGAGACAGAAGCAGATATTGGACTGCTCTTCTTAGAGCCAGTAATCTTGTTTGCAATCCTTCGTAAAGGCGACATCGAGCCAGAAATTGACATTCCCATGCTTCCAGAACTCGATATGCGAGAAACTCTTGAAGCGCTGGGAGGCGTAGCAAGATACCCACCCTTGGTTGATGCTGTGCCTGAAGTAGTAGATTCGTAGTCTGAATCTCCAGTAAGGATCTTCCGAACGTTCTCCATTTCTTTTTCCGTTCTTGTAATTCGTTCGCGAAGGTTCTTCCACCTTTGGGCCGATTCAGCATGTCTTCGCAGTGTTTCACCGTTCTTAGTAACACGATCTCGGACGCCCTTATCGATAATTGATAGCACTTTAGAGGTAGCAGGCATGTAATGTCTTAAAGGCAACGAGGATGACTATGCGGACTCCAGTTACAAACGAAGATAACGCACTTTTTCTTGGCCTCGAAGGAATCGAGGAGGGTTGTGAAAGAGTCAAGAGTGAGAGGCAGTTTCTCACTACGACTGGATGGCATGGAAGCATTTGACTGAAAATCGTCCGTCCCTCTCCGATGGACTTGCCAGATGAACTCCTGAAAATGGTGTAAACCAACCATTCAACAATCTCAGATAATTAACAAACACACCTGGCATCGATTGACGGCTTTCTCCAAACTTGACATCATTCCATCCGCTTGATCCGTGACTGTTCTGAAAACTGTCAACCATTTGTCCTCCTTCAACTCTTCCCGAAGTGTTTCACTTTCCTCCTGAATGGATTGCCACTCTTGGACCAACGTTGCATGCTTCCGGAGTAGCGCCGCATTCTCGCTACCAGATCCATTTTCAGACACTGTCGGAGTCGCTGCGGTCTGCATGAATGGTTCTAAAGTTTCGGCAATGGCTTTCATCCCTTTCTGGACTGTCTCCAGGCGTTCGTCTAATGTCATCAATTGTTGATCGATGATAGTCGTGATATTAGAGTCTGCAGTTTCCCCAGACGATTGAGACTTGTGCCGAAGCTCTTGGATTTCTATGGAGCACGTTGAATAAAGTCAAAGGAAAGAGCAAGGGTAAAACGTACCAAATATCCGAGTCTGGATATCAGATATCGAATAAGAAATTTCCGTCATATGAGTTGAGACCGCCAAAAGCCTGATATCTCTGCCAAAATTGATAAGCCTCGTGTGGTTCAAAATATGAAACGGCGTACTCTTGGCTCCTTTGCTTTCCCAGTCTTTTCATGAGCGGGTGATTGGGTGTGATTGTGGCATTTTCTATTGAATGTATCCATGGTTATGTGACACTGCAGAAAGAGAGATGTGGCAATTACCTTCGTCAGCGACGTTGAATGAGACCTTGGAGGACGACGCCGAGCTGCAAGACGCAACGGAACCCGGCGATGGGGGGAGGTACCCTGAACTGGATGGCGACAACAAGTTGAAAGTGGACGACTGTGACGGTGCCACTGCAATGGACGCCATTCTAAGACCTCTCCGATGAGGTAGTAGGATAAAATAAACCGAATGAACGGACAAGACGACAGCACTTGAAGCCAGAGGAACCGTCGAAGGCTACAGCTGGCCAAATCCGTTACAAAGGATTTGTTGTTGACTTTGTCGACGAGGTCGTTGTCTTGAGCGTCTGAGCAACGTCGACGGTTCCTCTGCAACCTGGCGGGAGGAATGGGATGGGATTAGATTGGCGTTGGAAGAATCTGACTCTGCCAGATAATTCGAGGCGGGCAGCTCCAGTCCAACCCTTGCTGTCACACTCACACAGTAACATCACCACACCCGTCACATCATCACGCGGCGCTTAAAATTCGAAAAGCACCAAAAGATTATTTGACAGTTGACAGCAAGTGCACCACCAGACCAATCGAGAATTGAAACTATGTTCTCTCTATATTAAAGTATTCATACACGCAAATTATTTCAAACAGATCTGAGAATATATTATCCAGTGGGTACATCATCTACACAGCGTCAGATTGATGTCTTGTATCGATTAATGAGGTATTAATGGGCAACCTAGTCGTGGCTGGCGATGCTGGTCCGTTGTAATTCATCCGCTTTCTGGTGATACGTCTCTTCTGGATCGGTCATCTGAGAAATATTGACGGCGATGGGAAGCATCGTGTGAGAGCTTCGCGATCTTTGTTGAGTAGACCTACCTCTTTGCTGTATCTGGGAGCAAGCCATCGATTTTTATCACCGGGGGAGCTTGGATTACGTCCTGCTTCGTCTTAACATTCTGGTTAGTTTAACTGATCCCCTCATCTGTAAAAAAAAAAAAAAAAAACTGACTTATTGTGTGTAGTTCTAACATCTACTCTACTCGTAAGCTCGATCTACCAATCGAAGAAAAGCAATTGTTGATCATCGGCAGTCTTCATTGCTTTTAGAATTGCTATCTCCAATCGTCAGCTCGATCGATTTGGACATGATTTTGGGTTATCGGTAATCATAATTTTCACTTCCTACTCTCTGATGCTTAGTTTGCGTACAGAAAATCAGAAATATTCTCGTCGAGAGTGCTTCGCTCTACGCGTACGGCCTTTCCCCCTTGTGTATCATACCTTCTTGCTAACCCACCTTAAGCGCTATCGTTATTTTCACCGTATCTTTCTATATCTCTGGTTCCAACCTCCAATTTATCGGAGTGGCTGTGGTGGGTAGCATTTCTTGAATTTGACTCGAATTTGTCAAGATGAATCCTGTTTCTGTAAATCGATCGCATTGCATAAATCTACGCCATCTTCTGACCAAGATATAGGGTATTATCTTCTGTCATATTGTTATCCGTTCTCATATTCATGGCTCTGGAAGGTCACCATGCTTCCAGTCTCTTTTACAGGGAGTTAATGAGTTTAGTAAGACATTAGTATTAAGCAGGCCGACCTAGAAGCGATGTACACATCAACACAGGTGGGATGATAATCCACTTATTTCTCCCCCAAACAATGTACAAGCGGTATGCCTATAGTAAGATGGCAATCGATTAAAGATCCCCTTGAGATTAGCGAGGTATTCTTACCATGAATATGTCACCGAATAATGTTCCAACGACGAAGAAAGCTGACGCAGCCACATTCCTACCGTCGGCCAAATTCTTGTACATTAACCAGGAAGGCTGTACTCCCCCTTTTACAACATAATCTGTCGCTTCCGGGATGAATGCCGAAATGGCCAGAAAGAAATCCATAAGTAAATGCTGCAATTGCATTGTGTCAAGTCCTATAACTGTGCAGAAGATCTTTGGACTAACCCCAGTTATGGTAACCGATAGTAAAACAGCCATGAAAGCCATTGGTTTGAAGGCGCTTTCGCATCGCAATCGAGCCCTTTGGAGCAAAACCTCGGCGGTCTGATACAGTAGAACCCAAAAAACGCCTAGTTAGGAACATATCACGTTAGATATTTCGTCACAAACGACAGTTTAGACGCTCACCATTAAGCGCCGTCTCAAGAAAGAGCGCCACAAGCTGGACGGCGTCGATCCGTGGTTTGTGTACTTTTGCACCAGCCATGTCGTCTGAGAGAAGCAAAACACAGTGTTGAGTATTTCGACCCCAATGGTTATATATAAGTACTCAACCCCCCGATCCGAAGAAGACAAAACAATCGGGGTTGTGCAATCAAAGAATCGAATAAAGAAGGACTCGGAAGCGATTTCCAGGGAAGGATGGGAAAAGTGGGTATCGTGAAAGAGATCTTGGAGGTCCGTCACTATGCGTCACATCCACTAAAGAAATGGGGTTTGACGACCACTTTATCAAGCGAACAGCGAACTTGCAAGTACAAGGACGTCCATGAATCCATGATGATCACTTGATTGATGGGAAATGGAAGGCGTCCACCATTGAACAATTTCTTTGGAAGCACTTTCAGGTCTTTTCGATCTTTTCTGCGCCGGTCCACTCGTACACTGAATGCAATTTTTTTGTGGAAATGTAGGTAGCTCAAACTTATCTATTTGAAATTTCTGAGCAAGCGAGAAAGAGTTACATGCGTTTAGGGGCGGCTGTTGTAAGCAGCGGCCCGGTGACGAACCCGAACGTCGCGGTTGAAGAGTTTATGCATAATGCAGCATGCTGCTAGCAACCCTTTCTGTTCGTCAACGGGCTCGAGCTCTTCTTCCCGTGCGATATTTTTCTGCCACTGCTTTCTATAGCGCCGGCCATAACAAAGCGAGTATTCCTCTACTGTATCCCTGTACTTACTCGTACATATTTAACTAACCTTCTTGAAGTGGTCTAAAATAAAGGACAAGAAAGGCGCCAACGACTTGCAGAAAAGTGTTATGTATTCGAAAGCCAGTCATGTAAGTGTCGATGGATGTAAGGGTAGAATTAACGTTGAGCGCAACTTTTCTATCCACAGGAGATTCTGAGCGCAGCACGAAGTAAGTCCCGCCTCCTTTCTTGTATGTTCCAAGCATAATTGACGCAAATAGTATAGTGGGAGGGTCGTCTGACCCAGCTCAAAATGCCCAGCTATCCGCTGCTTTGAAGAAAGCTAAAGATCTTGGTGTTCCAAAAGAGAACATTGAAAGAGCCTTAGCCCGAGTAAGTATAATGTGTCTCCTGCTTCCTCATGCACTATTCTCACATATTCTAGGCATCGGGAACGAAGGAAGGTTTAGGAAATAAGATGGTCTATGAAGCCCTTGCATTCGATTCAGTAGGTCTTATGATGTAAGTAATGTCCTCTGCATTTGTTTCCCATTTCAAGTGAACTGGACACTCTCCTGCAGAGAATGCTGGACGGATAACGCCAATAGAACATTACACAACATTCGCGAAGTATTAACTAGCAGAGGGTGAGCCATGTATCATTTTCGACGATCATATTCAACTCAAACGTTCATAGGGCGCGAATGGCCCCAGTTAAATTCATGTTCGAACGCCTTGGTCGAGTGACTGTCTCAATGGACGCAAATGCTCCAAACCCATCAGATCTAGAAGACAAAATCTTCGAAATCGGTCTCTCTCATGGGGCAACGGACTTGCCTGAAAGGCCAGATCTGTCCTCGAGCGGTCGCTACCTGTATGAGGTCAGGAAACTCGTTTACTATGATAATGTCTTGTGCTCAGTTAACTTTGTAGTTCGTCTGTAAACCCGAAGATGTCAACTCGCTTGCTGAGGTGATGAAATTGAATGTTGAAAATGAGGATGACCTAGAAGTTCAAGTGGCCGAGATTGTATACATGCCCTCAGAACAACAAGATCTCGAAGAAGCGGAACTGAAGCACATCAAAGAACTTGTGGATGCTTTGGAAGCAGATGGTGACACCAGTAGAGTCTGGACAACAGCCAGTATTTCCACTGCTAGTTAATGTACCACCTATATCACTCTCGGAATCCGGATTGGGTGTTTACTTGGGCCTCAGTGAATGCAGCGGGAACAATACCGCAATACCAAATGTCGATGATGACTGTCCGAGCACCTGAGAAGAAATGACTCAACCTACATTTTAAGGCAAGATCTGAGGATCCGCGTACCCCTCGTTGGCCAGACCTTTAATGACGGACCCAAATTTAAGAGCCCAAATCATGGCTGTAGCATATATTTTTCGAGCTCTAAATGTTTTCTTTTCGCTATCTGTCGAATATATATATATGCTTCATGATGTATTGGCCCAAAAATTAACTCAGAGTTGCAAAATAAGGTAGCTTTAGATACAGTTACACATCAACGAAAGCAGTAAGAAAGCAGGTAGGCAGACGGTGGTATTACTAAATATTGGAGCGATGGCGTTCAGGCATAGATATCATCTATATCAATCTCCATAGGGTCAATCATCGACCCGTTAGTAGCCTGCTCAGCTTCCTGCCTTCGCTGTTCTACGTAGTTTGTCAATGTGCTGATTGCTTCCTTGTCTGCGTCTTGAAACATCGCCACGCGGCTCTTCTGATACCGATAAGGGTCCATCGCGTTGTAGTACCCTCCAGAGAGACCCTCGAGTGCCCACAGGTTATCAGAGGAGGTAACACCACCTTCTTCCCAAGAGCGATCAAGGGCTTCATCGACTGTTTCCTTCAGTTTTGGATGTGAGAGAACTCTGGGGTAGTATCTCCCGCTGAGTAGGCTCAATGCGCCGACAAACTCTTGATCAGGAGCTAAAATGGGACGGAATCTGTACCCTTTGGGAGGCAAAGGAAGGGGATAATCCGAACCTTTTAGGACATTATCCACAGGCGGTATACTTCCTATCATCCCCGAAGGTGTCTCAGGATTGGTGACAAGTCCCGAGATTGAAGAAGTCGACCCTTGTGCCCCTCCCAAATTATTTGCAAGCAGATTTTTGTCTGTCTCCTCCCAATCCTCATCTGCTAATTCGTATAGTTGCCCTGAGACTCGTGGATCTTTCTTTGTCCCTCCCTCGCTCGGGACTTCAACAGCAAAGATGTTGTCCAGTCTCAGGAATAAGCCCCGGCTACCAGCTCCGAGCTCTGAGAAATCGGTCTTCCCCAATCCTCGCCAGGTGTCCATCACCGTTGGCCCAGGTCCGGATGGTGGTAGAATGGCGTCGTTGCCGTAAGGAGCAAAAGCCCTCCTTGGCAACTTGAGTCGAATGAAGTCATCCGTCCATATCCGTTCTGCACCCCACCACATTCCTTGAAACTTTGTTTGAGTAAAATCACCGACTGGGGGAGGTCCTCCCAGAATATGCCTCTTCGTCTGCTCGAGCTCTGCCGGAGTCATATCCGGATGGACACCTTGAACGTTGCGATGGTATGAATTTGGTGTAGCGGAGATGGATGTGCGACTATCCGCTCCCTGTGGTATAAGGGGTTGTGCTGAGAGTGGGGATGGCTGTGTAGCCAGGCGAGAGGGCAAAGGAGGTCGAAATGATTTCGGGGTTGTTGGGGGAGAGGGAGAAATGGTGTAGTTAACCTCATAGTCGTCGGTGAGGCACCAATAAGAGGATAAAACTGAACCTATTTGAAGTGCAGCAGCGTACGCGGGCACGGTATCGAATATTGACGGTGGTACAGGTCCCACGCAAGGGTTGAATTTCGACAGAGAATCTTTATCAAAAACGAGCTGTTCAGGTTGAATAGTTTGCATGAAATTGAGGAGTTCTTCGGAAGGCATGTACGCTGAGTATGGAATAACTGATTCGTCAGGAACAACGTATGAATGCGAGACTGCGAGCAGTTGGACCTTGTATTCCGTGGATTGTTGGACAACCCACGGGAGGGGCTCATCGTTTGGTTCTAGACTGGGTCCGAGGCCGGCTTGAAAGGTACTTGAACCATTGCGCCGTGTGCTGGGTGAAAGATGGGCGTTATCGTCCTGATATGGATTGTGTCCTGGACGTCGGGGTACCGGAATTGATTTCAACTTTGCCTCGTCTACGACACCCGGCCAGAACTGAATTGTAATGGAAGGATATTCGGGATGAACTATAGGATGTTGAAGCCAGCACCATACAACTTCACCCTCTCGGAACCATCTCGCAAGTTCCATGGAGGTTTTGGAGTACACCGCACGCAGATCATTGTGGCGATCTGCCAACATCGGCATGGGTAGTACGTTAGCAGATGGACTGGCAAGTTTAGGTCGAACAACCCTCTGAACAGCGGCGTAGACTCTCTCTTCCCGTTTCTGCCTGTCTCTGAGTCGATTCATGGGATCTCGACCCTTACCCTTCGGACGTGAAAGCTTTATTCGTGGAGGTCCCGGTGACATAGACTGTGTAGCTGGGATGACTCCGGCAGCACCTAGTTCAGCGGTAACTTCTTTTTGCGTACGTTTTGTGCAGTATTTGCAATCGCATCTTCCTAGGTTATCGTTCATGAGCCATGAGGCATGGGGTATAAACTCTGTAATAGATCGAAAACGTTTGCCAGGACTTCCTGCGGGAGGTTTCAGTATGTATAATCAAGAAACAGAACTAGACAAACCGTAAAGGTATACATCATGTCTTGGCTTAGCTGCAGGACCTTTGTGATGGTCATAGAACCGGTAGTCTTTCGGGAAATCCCTCAAAACATAGCTAGGTCCGGCTGTAAACGCGGTCAGAAATGCTTCATGAATGGAAATATTAAATATTACTGGGCATATTCAAGGATTTAGCAACTGCCTCGCCCACCATGTGCCGCCAGCGCTTGTTCTGTGCGTTTTCGGACAGAAGATGCTGAAAAAAGTTTACTTGGCCCTCATGATCGACCACCTGGGTGGTGGAAGTTGGCCAAGAATCAGAATTGCCATCGGACCGTTTGAATTCGATATATGTAGGATTTTTAGGCCATGCAGCATAAATCTCTAATTTGGACGTTTTCGACATGCAATAAAGGCACCCAGATGAATCGACGATTGTGGCTCGAAGCTGAACTGAAGTCTGAGTCTGAGTCAGGAACTAATGCAGCGTCCCCAACATAAAACACTGCTCAACAAAGATTTCTGCCAAATCACCACTCTTGCAGTGGATTCTATCTACTTTCGACCACAACAATTCCTTCAACGAACGCCTTCTTTTTCAAATAATCCCATAAGTTAACAGACTTTTTTGCTATTCGTAATTTCTAAAATGTTGGTGCTCGATAAAATAAGCATATTCAAAACCATCTGATGGTACAGCCACGTAATATCTACGCCCAGCTCCCAGATTTCTCAACTGGTCCGGACGTTAAACAACTTGGCGAGAATACTCTTGGTCCGGCAGAACGTCTAACTCTAGTAAACCCGACGGGATGACGCTTTGAATGGACCATACAACTTTTCTTATTAGTTGGTAACATAAGATGTAGCTTGCTGTAAAACTCTTTGAATACAAAGGACCAGTACTTATAACTCAAACGTCGACTTCTAGCCTTTGACTCTGAATTTTTTGAGCTCTGCGACAAATTTGTCCAGGACATCGTCCAACATGTCCTCGTCGAATACATCAGCCGCAAAATCGAGACTACTGGAAGAAAGGGAATTTGGCTTGCGTAGAAACAGTGTCCCTATGCCAGCCACTTGATATTGACAAGTTGTAACAAAGGTGAGAGTTCTCAACAGATCTGCGAGTTATATTTCATCGTCATGAATCTACAGATTTACTGATGCAGTGGCATGGGAGTGACTGAAAATGGCAACGGCACAGAGGTTCAGTACGGCTGCTCGCGGCAGCAGATGGACAATCACAGAGCTATGGTAATGGGTAGTTTTGAGAGAAGATCCTTGTGATGTAGAGGGTGATTTCCTTGAGATTATGCATATGGTTTGAAGGCAATACCTGGATCTGGGGTTGCTTGCTCCTGCTTGGGCCAGCTTGGCACAGCACTACCACTTACGATTGCGTCTGAATTGCGTCTGAATATGCTCTTCAAAAATGTCCCTTGACTCTGAAGACGGATACTTCAGCTCGAGATTCAAGCGTTCAAGGACCGACGATGATTTTCTATCTGCCAAAACGGCAAAGACTCGCAAGAGCGGCGCTGTAACGCAAGCAAAGGAGCTGGCTGATTTGTGTCTATCAGAAATCGAGATTCTCCGCAACACAATGGTTTACCCTATGACTGAAAACAACCTGTTTGTCCTGCAACACTGGATGAGCGCGCTTACCATTTTCAAGGCAACCAGCTGCAATATGGGGTAAAAGGCAACATGATCGTCTCGACTGCAGGCTGGATGAATCTGCGCCCAATGGCATGGTGAGTGCACCGATTTCTTTCGATGACCCTGAGTACAGACCTATCTTAGGTCCAATATTGAAGTTACTCGATGAGATGTATGCCACGACTGTCGCTGCTGTTAAACCTGTCATTTACGATTTGCTCTGCCCTTCAGGATTTGGGGAGGTTAATGTATGGCCGAAAGCATAAGAGGACAATTCCATCCTTTGTCTCCGTCCAACCAACGCTGTCGGTCTTCCGTTATGCAAGCTTCACAGTGTTTTCCAAGAATTTCTACTTGACATATCAACCCCGTTTCTGGAGACCACGCCCGAAGCGACTGCCGCTCGGATTGCGGCGGCGAAGCTCTGCTTGATCATGGGAAACAACTTCGGCGACAAGTCCTTGCAATCCAGAGCTTTCGACCAATGTCTTGGAGGTATCATATCAAGCTGGAACTCAGGGTACCATTCGGCACCCCTTGCAGATATCCAAAGTGGTTACGTTGATCGCGCACTGAACGGTCGGTCATTCTTGTACTTCGCGAAGACCAGGAAGGTTTTGGCACCTCAAGCAGCGATGTATATATGTAAATCGCCCGTGACTACGATCTCTACAGCAAAGTTTAAAAGGAAGTAGCGACCATGTTGCTTCCACTTTTCTCGTGCATGGTGCGCCGACATTCTTGGTGTGTGATAATGTCTCTTTTCAAAGGGCCATGAAGTCTATGCAATACCACATTATACAGGCCCCCTTTTATTCATTGGGGGAGCGTTTTACGATGGAAATAAGCCAATTATAGAGCCTCTGGGCAATGCAGTTTTCATGCTCCGATGCCACTGGTCGACGCCAATAGAAAATTTTCTGGCCTTCTTTTCGCAATTTCCAAGGCAATTTCAAAGCTAAAAACGTATGTCTACGACAATATTATTAATCACTTCTGGATTAATTCACTGGAGTCTGTTAACTCTTCGGTCGCTCCAATTCTTTCATTCGACTCCTCGAGTCTACACCTCCTGCCGTCTCATTGGAGAAAAATCTATGGGGGAGCTGACCGCATTCTCTCCGGCCATGAATGACAAGCCCCGACTTTTTACTGCAACGTTGAAGTTAGAAAGAGTCCTGTCTTCTTCAAATGGTTTCCGGCAGCTATGGCAAAGACGTTCACATTTATTTAGAGGCGAAAAATCTGGCACCGACTCTCTATGGCGATACACAGCTTGCAGGAACATCTACGGCCTATGTCATGGAATTTCTTGAACCTGGAGACTGGTGACAGTCCGAGACCTCGGGAAACTCTCTACCACGGAAGCTCAGAAAAAGGCATTGGGTTTGGCGATTAATGATGCCTTGCAGTTTCTCGAGGAGGCAGGATTTGTACACGGCGATTTACGCCCAAACAACATCATGCTTCATGTTAATCATGCATGCCTTTAGGTTCAAGATCGTAAAGCAATCATCAAAGTCGTGTATTTTGATTGGGCTGGGAAGCTGGGAAGGTCAACTGTCCTGCAAATTGCAACCCCAACATTCCTGAAGGGTCATGGCCAGGAGTAGTTGATGGGGCTATCGAAGCAAGACATGACCGGGAACTTGTGGTGTCTTGGCTCAAGGATATAGAAGTTTGCCTTCGTGATCTCTGAAGCTTATTTATGTGTTTCGATTCCATTCCTACAAATTCTGCAATATGTAAACGCGATCCTGTGCAAGTGGTGACTTTTCTGCTGTCTGTTCTTCAAATAACTATGCAACTTGCACAAAGGCGATGTCGGTGATTTGGGATTTGGGCTGGCATTATCAAAAAAAGAGAGCAGAACTTGCAGTTCTGTATGTGCCAGACATACTACGTTGATTCTACTGCCGATCCGGACGTCGTTTCACTACCAACTTTCTTCAACAACATTTGCTGATAATTCTCCCAAGTACTGATCAGCTATCATACACGTATCAGAAATGTGAAACTCTCAAAATAAAAAACGAACCTCTTTCTGTCGAGAAATCATGCCTTCAAGGAAAGCTTCCAACGCCTCTTTGAAATCCTGGATTCTTTCCTGCTCGAACCTGGCCACTTCACTTTTCACAAGTTTAGAAACCAGTTCGTACTCGAGTTTTGACTCAGCGGCTCGACGTTCCGACTAGAAATACAATAGGAAATCAAAATCCATCTCGATGTTGCAAACGGAGAATGTTGCGCCTCACCTCAGCAACCTGACTGAGCGAATAACCTAACCGATCAGGAGGGATTCTTCCTTGGGCTCGATGTCTTTCATGAGTTTGTTTCGTTCGCAGCAAATCGGCTTCGGATGCTTTCCATGAATGGTACACTCGAATGCGAGACGCGAAGGCCAGCTTCACATCACAGAGTCAGTTAATTTCACTTCAATAATAAATTCGTCCTTACTCGGACTGAGTTTATCAGCCTCGCATACTCATCAGCTGTCGCCATGATTGTGCCAACATCCTGATCGGCTTGTATAGCTTGAATGTCTTGTCCTTTTTGTTCAACTTCGGCGAGGCCAGACAATGATTGCGCGAGTTGTTGACCAACCTCCGAGGATGCGAGCTCGTTAACATTTTGTGCGAACTCTCCAGCGACAACAGATAGCTCTGCGGGTTGCCACAAGTAAGGACTCAACTCAAGAAGGTTAACGGGAAACGCACCTTGCCGGTGTTTCGCGACAATCTCGATGGCTCTGACTAACCCACGTAGCTGTGATTCCAAGCTATCGAGGTAGACTTTCTGCTTGTCAAACCACTAATTGTGTTTATCAGCCGCTTACTTCGCAAAAATTAACGCTGCATCGCACCTCGTCAGTTTCATAAAATCGTGGCCCAACAATACTTTGTCCAATTGAAGCAATGAGGCCCCCTCTTTCATGAGCGAGTTCGGCTTTCCTGTGTTTTATCTGGTAACGATATCAGCAAGATGACGCTCATAGGCAAGCAAAGACTCACATCTAAAGCAAAGCTGTCACTTTCGAGGAAGAACCTCAAGTCCGAGTCTTTCATTAGAACTGGGTGGTTCGCGATCTTCTGGATACATTTTTCGAGACCTAATCGTCTTTGTTTCACAAAGGAATCGTCGAAGCGTCCAAGAGCATTCTTCTCCGGAACAGGTGGAACTACAACACCTGGATTATTGGCTGATAGAGTTTCATAGAGCCATAGGAAGTCGGAGAACCGTCGCAATACGGAGAAAGTGGATTTTTGGAATTCAGGAGATGTAGTCTGATAGAGGTAGGCTTAGTTTGTGCCATTTAGGAGAGAAAGTACATTGAAGACGTACACGGGTATGGACGGTATACATTGTGAATGATCGAATGGGATCTCCAACTTTCTGAGGGTCGTCGACCGAAATGACAAACACAGGTTGCAGCGATTGATCATCCTTCTTCAGAGTAACCTTGAAAATCAAGCGTCAATTGTAGTTTGAACATGGGCAAATGGTTCGTAGAATTACCGCAGCTTCGCGTTCTTGTTGATGTAGTTGTTTGTGCTGAAGAGCTTGGAGGATTGGCTTATCATCGTCGCTGTCGTCTTCGTCCTCATTGAAGGAGGGTTTGGGAGCAAAGGTAGGTGGAGCATCCGAACTCCAAGGTGTCCGTGTTTCCGTCTGCCATCCTCCCGGTGATTCTCCTCCGAGCGCAAGTCCTGCAATGGATCGTTCCAAAACAGTAGGACTGGCTGGATCCAGGGGAGATTTGAAGCCTGAAGCGGTGCTTGGGATTGAGTTGTGCCTTGATTGAGGTTCTCTTGTAAATGAAGCTGGCACCTTTGGAGGGCTATCTTTGGGATAAGGTTGGAAGGTAGTGGTTGTTGGACTTTCGGCTGTTGAAGACTCTTTGAATTTCGTAGGGATGAGTTTGTCAAATTCTTCCAATGACGGTGCGGCTATTGTAGGATCTTGTTGGGAGAAAACGGTTGTGGTTGTTGGAGTTGGCGCAGCGACGCTCTCCCTAAATCCTGGTGATGTCGCGGTGGCTTCCAAAATTTGATCCTCGTCATCGTCTTTAGCACTGTACAGTGCGGAGTCTAACGGGTCAGAGGTGGTGGGTTGAGGTTCGGCGTAAGGTTCTGGTTCATAAGGATGGCTACTCTCAAATGCATCCGAATGAGAACCAAAGCCATCCGTCGAAGCAAAATGAGATGCAGAACTCCCAAACGCATCAGCAGCATCCGTGGCGCCAAATGGGGATGCCCATGGGTCCGGAGAGCTTGAACGTTGAGCGAATGGATTATCTGCAAATGGGTTTTGTTCTAGCGCAGCTCTAGATGGATTGAGCAGATCATCGAAACCGTCCATGGTTGTTGGTGGAGGAGTTCAGTCGCGTGAAGTCCGAATGAGTTTAGCTGCCTTAACTGGGAATGATGCCCCTATTTTTCTGCTACTGTTCAACTGTGCTATCAATGCGGAAGGTAACTGGCAGAGGTTACGTTGTATTCGCTACAAAATACAGGGCGTAAATGTCGTAAATCGTAAACAGGATGCTCAAATGGAAAGATTGAACGTATGACAGTAAGTATGAGCAATAAGAATATCTGAACGGTGCAATGAAAGAATTTCCGAAACAACAAGCAATGTGAATAACCGGAAAGGAACGAAATATAAAGCAGGCTGACACATCCAATACCGCGCTATGACATGAGCTTCTCACCCCAAACAAGTCGGTGTCGATGGGCACGATAGGCACCAGTCAGACCAATCCACAGGAGCCACGAGCAAACGACGAATGAGACAACGAAGACAGTACGCATGTAGACTTTCCAACGCCAGGAAACCGGGCTTGATGATGAAAAGATGATCATCCGCCATCGTTCATAAAAGTCTGTGTTGAGCCATGTGAGATCCGTCACTAGCTCTTGTGCCTATGCCGGTGGTCAGTTGAACATGACATCCGTCATGAAGGGGCCTTAAGCGCACCTTGTCCCAACCAGAATCGTAAGCTTGCTTGATGTCAAGGACCTGAGTTTGGATGGTCGGCAGCGTATCAGCAAGTTCCGTCAATGAGTCGTCCAAGTCCCCTAACTGTTGCTTGATGTGATTCGCTTGGACCTTGGAGACTCGATCTGCTCGTTGAACGTTGCGCTATCGAGAAAGGTGAGATGCGGTACAAAGAGAAGGAGCACCAACACGCACATGAACATTCTTATAACTCTCCTGCATCAAACTCTCCACTGCCCGGAAGTTGCTTAGGTGGTCGGATAGACTCGACTATTAACCCGATCAGGGTTTTTCGGTTGCAGACCAGTATGATGTCAACTCACTTCCAGGCCTTTCACCAAGTACTCGTACTCGAGACTTGTCTTACAGCACCTCTTCAAAGCCAATTCAACTTTACTGTTGTGAATCGTCCAGTAAGCTTGGCTGTAGCAAATAAAAATTTGCTGTCAAAACGTACCTTGTTGAAATTGTTCCTGCATGCTCAGAACTCAAAGGACCTGGTTGCTTTGACGGACCAGGTTCTTGGTATGTGTACTGCTTAGTGTACGACATTCCCCGGTGTTTAGTGAGAGAAATCGATGAGAAAGAGAGGTAAGGTGAGGAAGGTGTGCTTGATAAAGAAGAGGAGCCATTACATAAATGAAAAGGCAACTAGTCTCTGATGGAATCCGCATGGGTTTCGGCCGATCAGAGCTTTAACGCCAACCTCTATCTTTGTCCCTTCGTTCCATGAAACACTCTGGACACATCAGACTTTTTCTTTTCAATCTTACAGCAAAACCTTTCCTCCGTGTAGAGTCACTCGAAGGGCGGTGTGCTAGACTGCGCTTTCATAATGGTTCCAGCACAGAGCCCATCACAAATGGTCTTAATTTATCGTCTCGGGAGCCAAGCGCAGGTAACGTCGGCAAAGATAGAAAAGATGCCTGATCATAATGATTCTCTATGATTCTTTGCTCCAAACTGACGGACAACCAGCCATTCCAGGCTTGCTGGGATATTCTACATGATTTCGTGCCTGGGACAAGGGCAATACTGACTATAAGACGCTATTCTGCGTAAGCAGAATTTAAGAGGGCATCAGGAACAACATCATTCTCTACTCTAATAAAGACTCACAGGGACACGAACTTCAATTTTCTTGGGGAATCGGGTCGCCGGGACGGAGCCGACTTGACCCTTGGAGCATCGGCGGTCGGTTGGGATTTAATGAGGCGCAAATCTCTTTGGTCAACGGTCATCCAACGCCTTCTCCGTCTCATAGAAAGAGACGAACAAACCATCTATCTTGACTGCAATCACCAATATTACAGCAGATTCGCCAATGCGAACCCTCCAGGACCGTACTCGAAACCGAGGCTCTACAACCCTCATCCTTGCGATTTCTCCCCAAGTCATCTGAGTCACGAAATGATGAAACTGACCGTTGCTCCTGGAAAGTTTTGCTTGCGTAGCTAAATACGAGTCAGACGCTCAGCCGGAGACCGAGGTCTTGCAGGCTACATTCTACCAGAAGGCGAGGTAACCTTTGATCAAGGAGCGTGTGGCTCATCTTGTCAGGCGTGCATCTCTGTCCGTCTGCTCCTTGAACCTCAGATCTTTGAACCGACGGATTCAAAGGAAAACTTGCTTCGGCTTCATCCGCCAAAGGCAAGTGGTCAACGTGATCGGCAGGCGGCTCGACCTCCGTAGCTTAAAGTAGCTCAGGTGAAGCAACACACAATTGAAGTAGGGCTTCTTGCATAAGAACCAGGGATCTTTTCTTTCTCGATATCTTGCGTGTTTTTAATGGTTATCTCGCTTGGAAAGATCACAAGATATGCTGGTCCCACCCTTAATATCTAAGAATCTTTGACTTGGGACTGCCTCGGCGAAATTATCTGGACGAAAATGGACACCTTCACTCTTGATCTTGAAATGCCTTAGGCTTGTTCGGGTACACAACGATGTCTCTTCCCACTACAATGCTTTTGCTTTCGCACAAAATTGCCATTAACTCTGAAGCTTGGGACAACCAAATATCAGAAACTTTTCATGCAAAAAATGTTTACTGAGGCGCAAGGTCCGTACGCCCAGCCTTCCTGTCTACTGCAACCTTCTTGAGAAGAATGAGTGTCTGGTTGATCCTTCTTTACACCTAAATTGCTATCTCGAATTATTTGAACTCAGACTTCGGCAACGAAGGGCCGGGAAGGTGAGTGCAGCCACGCGTATTGCATTCCCTCGTGCAACATCGAAGAGGCTGATGTCAATGACACTCGCGTTGGCCGCCGTCGGGGTGCTAAGAGGCGCATTCGCAGCACACGTCTTACGCTCACATGCGACACCAGAAATGGTTAAGTTTACGCTGTTCGCCCATTCTACAATTATCAGACAACTCACTAACCAATCCGTGACCAGAAAACTCTATCAAATTCAAAATAAATATTCTTGGGTCTGCTTCGACTTCAGTTCTTCTAGCTATCCAATTGAAAATGTACGTTTCGAGCTGACTTGCGCACAAGGACTGCTAATCACAACACCTGTTCTACAACATGCCTGCGCTGAAATCCCTTTCCGATTAGGTTGTTCCCAAGCGATTCTCTCAAAAAAGCCCAAAACATATCTTCTGATATGAGAGATACAACAAAAACTAAAGAACCTCCGTCGATTCATGCGGCACTGAAGAACAGATAAAAGGCGACTGCTTGTGCTTTTGAGAGGCAAGCAGCGCCTCCTCAGTCGCAGTTTGCTCCTCCTTGGCCATTGAAACAGTTCAAAGACATGAAGGCTGTCTCTCTCTGGCTTCTCGCCGTCTCGGTCTTCTCGGCTTTCCAGGCTTTTGCTGCCCCCTCTAATATTACTACCACTGGTAGTGGTAACACCAGAAATGCCACTACTCACGGTGTGCAAGCTGCCCCTGCTGCCCCCCACTGGGTTGTTTACGCCGACTCGTATGATGGCACAACCGGTCCCCCAGCTGCGTCCGCTATCAAGGTAAGCCTCGAGTCCCCCGAGTTATTAAAATACATACTTATATTTTTATAGGGCTATAACGTCTTGTAAACATCAGAATTTCTCTTTTCAGGTTTTCAATTAATTTGGTTGTTCAGTAATTTAGCCTTCTTGATCCTCGCGGGCGCCTGGGACAAGGTACTTCTCTGTCAGAGTCCGACGGCTGATGTTAATTGACTCTCAAATCCACCTAGGCGCAAGAATGGACTACCTTGACTGATGCTCAACGTGCTTCCGTCAAATCTCAATATGCAGCCGCCGGCATCAAGCTGGTAGTTTCGGTTTTCGGATCTACGGATATTCCAACTACCACTGGGGCTGATCCTATCGCTACTGCAAATTCTATGGCTGCTTGGGTCAAGAAGTATAACCTGGACGGAATTGATGTTGATTACGAAGTAAGCCCCTAATTTCACCACGCACGCAACTGAAGTTTATTTGGTAATATTTTAAGGACTTCGATGCGTTTGATGCTGCAGATGGCAGAGCCGAGGTATGTACTTAGCATGCTAGGATGTGATAAACGCGGTCTTATATTTTGCTCAAAGAACTGGCTCATTTCCTTCACCAAGCAACTTCGTACCCAACTCCCACAAGGCCAGTACATCTTGACTCACGCTCGTAAGTGTCAGCGATTCTGTTCAACTAAAGGCCAGCTTACATGTTATATTCGATACTTCAGCCGTCGCTCCCTGGTAAATCAAAGCTCTAATTCGAGTTGTATAAATACTAATCCCTCCTGAAGGTTCTCTCCGGTCGCATTTGGCAAAGGCGGTGGATATCTCAAAGTTCATCAGCAAGTCGGAAATCTTATAGATTGGTACAATATCCAGGTATGTCCGAGTTTTTAGACCTAGCATCATGTAGCTGATACCGTCTGCTGTCCAGTTTTACAACCGTAAGCATTGCTTATGTCACGTCTTTTTTCCATTATCAATATACTTTATACAGAGGGCGCATCTGAATACACCTCTTGCGCCAGTCTCCTAACCACCTCTTCAAACACCTGGCCACAAACTGCTGTATTCCAAATCGCCGCAAACGGTGTACCGCTCGACAAAATCGTGATCGGAAAGCCAGGTATTGCTTCGGACGCGAGCAATGGCTTTGTCTCAACCTCTACACTGGCTGGCTGTCTCTCTCAAGCGAAGGCGAAGGGTTGGAGTAAGTACCTTATCTTTATCTATTTTATAGCCATTCTCAAAAACTTATTTCCCAGACGGTGGCGCTATGGTGTGGGAGGTGAGTCTTTATTTGAGCACTCGATAAAAGGTTTCTGACAATTTTTGCAGTACTCGCATGCCCCTGCCTCTTGGATCAAAACTGTCCGTGGTTCTTCGTGGCCTGTTTAAGATTTTATTTTCGTTATATATTTTGGGTGTAAAACTTCTAGGTGTAAATTTCTGCATCTATTTGCGGAAATAAAATAAATGTACAACATGGTTTCAAATTTGGGTTAAATTTTTTAAACGTCTGGCTCCCCTCGTTGATCAACGTGGTGGGAATCTGGCAGGAATTGTAGGTTGTAGCTTCTTTATTTGGCTTGCATAGGAAACTTGGCTCATCCAATCACGACCACACGGCGAAATTGAACTGATACCAGGGAGAAGTATTCGGATTTCAAAATATCCGCCGATTCATGCGTGTTCTCTATGTCTCTCTCGAGCGGAACCGTCACAAGCCGTGTATTCACAAGTATCTTTGCATTTTTGGTTTACCTCTGTCACTGTATTCTTCAATGTCATTGGCAGTGCGTACTGCACGATTTCGAATGGGACAACTGTACTTCATTTCCTCCGCGACACAAACGCGACACAAACGGCTTTACCTCTATGGGCCGTCCAAAAAAACGAACGATTCAAAGCGATAAAGGTTAGTAAACTCCGGGTGAGTCCAAGTCGGAAATAATGTTTGAACTGGAATTCTGCAAAACCGGGGTACAATCATTCTTTAGGTGTCTCGCAGATAACTGCCTTCATTTGGATTGAAGGCATAAATCTTGAGACTTCGACAACCTGTTCTCTATTAATACACAACAGAGATAGTGGCTCGGTCTTTTATTATCTACTTTAGTTGCTATCTCGAACTCTTGTTCGACGCAAAGATCGGAAGAGAAGGGCCGGGCACGCGCACGCGTATCGCTCTCCTCACGGGACTCATCGAAAAGGCTAATGACCTTGTGTGGCCACCGACGACGTGTCAAGAGGCGCATTCGTAACATGCGTTTTTGTGTTCACATGCAACAGCAAAAACCGGAAGGTTTGTCTTGTTCGCTCATTCTGAAGTCAGCGAAGCATGCACTGACCAATCCGCGTTCAGCAACACTATCAAAATTCAAAAAAAAATTAGCTTTGACTTCTCTGATCTTACTTTTATGGCGCTTCCAATTGAATTTTTGGTCTGCTTTCATCTTGGGGTCTGACTTATGCATAAGGACTTCATATCACAACACCCATTCTCCAGCATGGATCTGCTGGAAGCTGCTGCAGATTTGGCTCCTGTGAGGCGGTTCTCTCGATTTTCAACCATGGCTGCATCAAGAATACCGACTTCTAAAAGGTGTAAGCTGGAACTAAAGAGTATCTGTCGACCTGCAGAGGATAAATAAAAGGCGACCATTTGAGCTTCGAAAAAGTAAGCACGCCTCTTCAAATTACAGGTAGCTCTCCTCTCCCCTTTGGACCCCGCAGAAACCATGAAGTCCATCTCCCTCTGGCTCTTGGCTGTCTCGGCTTTCAATGCCTTTCAGGCTTTTGCTGCTCCGTCTAATGTCCCCACCATCGGCAAAAGCGCAAACAAGAATATCACTACTCATGGTGTTCAAGCAGCACCTGCAGCACCTCACTGGGTGGTTTACGCTGACTCTTACGACGGAACTACTGGTCCACCCGCTGCATCTGCTCTCCAGGTATTATTTTCTCGAACGATACCATAATCAACCAATAATTTTCTCGTTGTCACTAGGGGTATAACGTTTTGTGAGTTTTGCGAACTCCCTACCAATCTAACTCTATTGAACTCTCCGCAAAGTAATCTGGCTTTCCTTCTTCTCGAGGGCGCCTGGGACAAGGTGATCTACATCTACGACATGATGGCTGATCTTTAACTAACTCTATCACTTGCGAATTTTATAGGCGTACGAATGGACTTCTTTAACTGATGCACAACGTTCTTCCGTCAAGTCTCAATACGCAGCCGCCGGTATTAAACTAGTGGTTTCCGTATTTGGATCCACGGACGTTCCGACATCATCAGGAGTTGACCCCATTGCCACTGCCAACACCATGGCTGCATGGGTCAAAAAGTATAATTTAGATGGAATCGATGTCGACTATGAAGTAAGCCAACCAACCGATAATTCCCGGGAAAGTATCATTTATCAGCAAGTAGGATTTCAATGCCTTCAATGCTGCAGATGGGAGTGCCGAGGTATGTTTCACCTGACGCGATTGCCCAGATACATGTTTGTAATTGTTTTCTAGAACTGGCTCATCTCGTTCACGAAGCAACTGCGTACTCAACTCCCTCAAGGCCAGTATATCTTAACGCATGCACGTAAGTTTATGTGATCCTGCCTAAATATGTCACTCGAATCAAATGCTCTTTGTTTCAGCTGTCGCTCCATGGTAAGAGTCGTGAATTTCGCTATCGTCAACTTGGCAAGTTAATCCCGGATCCAGGTTCTCTCCAGTGTCGTTTGGTAAAGGCGGAGGATACCTCAAGGTGCATCAGCAGGTCGGTAGCCTCATCGACTGGTACAACATCCAGGTATGTCATCAATAGACTTCCCTGTGAAGTAGTACTCAAGGCTGTTCGTTCGACAGTTCTACAACCGTACGTGAAAGAATCACATCAATACCATAATTCTGACTTGACTTGCTTTAACAGAGGGAGCTTCAGAATACACGACCTGCGCTAATCTTCTCACCACTTCTTCAAATACCTGGCCACAAACCGCCGTCTTCCAGATTGCCGCCAACGGTGTGCCACTGGATAAAATTGTCATCGGGAAGCCAGCTACTGCATCGGACTCAACCAATGGCTTTGTGTCGACCTCAACACTCGCTAGCTGTCTATCACAAGCCAAGGCCAAGAACTGGAGTGAGTGGTCTTATATCTTATAACTTCGTGGCAGTATTGATAGTTATTGGCATTCAGACGGTGGGGCTATGGCCTGGCAGGTAAGTTAACTTTTCCTTCGATCAATTTGACGAGTGTTTTATGAACTTTTTGTAGTACTCCCATGCACCTTCCTCCTGGATCAAGTCTGTCCGCGCTTCTTCTTGGGCCGTCTGAGGGCCGTATCATTATTGGGATCAATTTCAAATTCAAAGGGTGTAATTACATTGTATTTGTTTCAAAGGAATGGAATCAAAGAATGAATGTGTAACAAGAGGGTCATTGAATATTGACGATAGTCCACTGTTCTACGCTCGAACATAGCTACGTCAATATAATACTAACCAAGCAAAGTCTATGAGAGTCAGTAAGATAACTAGTGGAGTCCAATTCGTTAACAGAGTCTTTCAAACAGAGTTCAATTGTCCGGGAAGCAAACATAAGAGCGAGTTGAGATAGCAAAGAGGGAAAATAAACGAGAAATGGATGCTTAGACCAAGTAGAGATCCTAAGTAATTGTTCGTTAGTTTGTGATGTAAAGTTAAACAGGCTACAAGGACGTACCACAGCCGAAGCGAGGAAAGAAGCATGGCTGTTGTATTCGGCAATATCTCCAGTAAAGAAAAGGTTGTTCTGACGGAAGACTCTCAGTTACATCTGGATCTGTCTTTGAACAGTACGTACATTGCGAATGTCATAAGCGAATACAGTTGGCGGAGTTGAGCCATCCTCATTGATGAATTGGGCTACAAAGGAGAAATCAGCTTAACTCGTTTCATGCCGCATGTTGTGCCAGATACGCACCCGTGAGTTGTTTCGTCGAGGGATTGATGGTCCAGATGGCAGATTCTACGTAAGCATCCCTCGAAGGAGCCTTCGATGGAGGGGAGCCAGGAGCCGCTGCGAGTTGAAAGTCAATTGTGTGCTGCTCATGGAGGGTGACACGGTGACCCACTAGATTCAACGTTTGTGAATCCAACAGAGCTGTGAGAATCAGTGAGAAAAGAAAATTTCTTGAGAAACTCAGGCTACATACTGGTAATCTCCAGCGGCTAGGTGTGGGACAGATATTGTGTTCGAGGTCCCAGCACCAACGTAGAACGGAGCAGGGAACGCAGGATTCTAGTAGAAGGGTAGATTGTCAAGGCACTGATGAATATTCTGTGGAACTACATACTGTAGAAAGGATTTGAATCTTGGTGGGGTCCGATGGATTGTACGTCAAGGTAACCAACAAGTCGCCATCGGGGCTGAAAGCGCTGGTTCCGCTACTGCTGAACATCAGACGAGTGATCAGCCAGAACAATGGAAAGTCTTACATTGTTCCTCCACCAGGCCAGTTCCTGACGTTCCCAAGAGAGCTACCATTTTCCTTGCTGCGAACTTGAAGACGGCCACTCAGGCTGTAAATAAAATACATATTTCAAGACATAAACTCGTCTAGAAAGTGTATAACCTACGTGACAGGTGGTAGCGGCGATGTAGTAGTCCGCTTAGCATCTGCACAGCAAGAACGTCATTTGGTGTGGTTTTCGGGTAATGACATTTTCAATCTACTCACTGGAGACAGGCGTGGCCAAGAACCTTTTTAGAAATTTTGGGGGGCTGGGGGGAAGACCTCTCGCAAGCCTCTGACCATTGGTCTCCGATGGAATAGGGAGGGCAAGAACGCCACTGAGGACACCAAAGGCAACGAGCAACAACGCGGGAACCTTGAAGAACATGCTGGTTGTTGATTGAGGGGGAGAGGGTGTGAAGAGAGCGGCTCTCCCATCGATTTATGTGCTGACAGAGATCAGAAAGCCGACAAATTACGACACGATGCAGATGTGTATCCCAGTACATTCTAGGATTGGGGTGAAGGTGTCATACTAATGGGCCCTTGCAAGTATCGTAAACTCTCGGCTTTCCCATGCGAGTTGATCGACAACACGATGCTGGAAATTAACGGGATTAGCCAAGCCCTTTCAAGGTGGGTGCGTTCACGATACTCATTAGTTAGCCAGTGAGATCCTCCAACGATCCAAGCTTTGTTCAAGCTGGCTCTCTTCGAGAAGGTCCAAGCTTCGAGTCGAAGATAGGCAATGAGATTGTGATTTATCGCATCATCGGAGGCCTCAAATAGAATTGAGATATTTATCATGACATAGGCATTTCTTTTGTTCCGCTCCGAAAGGAGCTGATCATGCATTTTGGGTGGTCGACGCCTCGTCAGCAGTGCAAAACGCAAGGCAAATGAATGGGTATAAATATGTTTCTTGTCTTATTTATTGTCAGGGTCAATTGAAGTGGTGTAAGCGACGTTCCTTGAGGGTCATGAGTCGACTGCAATGACTCCGACGGGAGGACGAGTGGGTTATGGTCCTGAACCTTTGATTCCATTCAAAAAGTCGTAAATTGAAAGAAATAGATGTCTAACAAAACCCCAAACCCCAGACTTACTCCAGATTCCGACTGTCACGCGCTGTTGATAGGTTCAATCAAGGACCATGACTTGCGAAATCATCCAGTACTTCCAGCAAAGAGTGTAATCTCCTGCCACCAGCAGCCTTTGATATTGTATTAACGACGCCACAGCTGTTTAATCGGGTATTAAGTTGGCCGATAGGTTTGAAAAGACGCACCCATAGTGCCTCTCCATTATGCCTTTCAATTCCAATTTCAAAAGCAGGGGTTTCTAACGTATCTTTTCTAAACGAAACCGTATCATTCGGAGCCGTACTTCTTGTGAAGCATAGGCATTTGCGTGAAATTTCACTGTTATAATAGGATTGTGTATCTCTCCAATTTCATGAATTTGAAATATTCGCTGGTTCTTTCGTCTATATCATAGCCGCCCCAACACTGAACTGAAGGGTAGGCTCGGTACTAGAGTATACTGCAATTTCACGCAAGCTTGGTAGATCACCGTGGGTGAATTGGAGTCGGAACGTGATCCGTCGCCGACGATGATCATCATCAGGACATTGAACTTCTGCTCAGTGCCGAGCTGCTTCGCAAGAATGTCTTCTGGCAAATTCACTGAAATATCGGTTGCATCCCCGAAAACAGCAAAGTAACCATCTACGCGTACCTTCGGCTGCGTAGTACGCAATGCGTATTTAACATGAATTGGGAGCAGTAAAAAAGCGCGCTACATTTTGACTTACACCTCCCATTGGCATCTTCTTTTATGTCCAACAAATCTCTACGTGTTCTTATCAGTGGTGCTGGGATCGGAGGGCCAGTAGCAGCCTACTGGCTAGCGAAAGCAGGACACGACGTCACTGTTGTCGAACGTGCACCCCTTTTGCGCAAGGAAGGCCAAACCGTTGACATACGCAAAGAAGGGCTCAAAGTCATCGAATGGATGGGAATTCGAGCTCAAGTTGACGAAAGGACCACCAAGGAAGCTGGTATCCGCCTGGTCGATGACCAAGGAGACCTGTGGGCAGATTTTCCTCTAACCGACTCGAGCGTTACAAGCGAAGTGGAGATCGTTCGTGGAGAGTTGGCCATGCTGTTCTATGAAATCTCCAAATCCAACGTCAAGTATATTTTCGGGACGACGATTCAAGATTTCACGGAGACGGACGAGGGTGTCAACGTGACATTGAAGAAACAAAGTGGCGGCAAGCTGCAGCAAGAGAGATTCGACATGATCATCGCTGCTGAAGGACTCTATTCCCGCACCCGGGCGAAAGCATTCAACGAAGACATCAGTAAACCCATTCATTCATTGAACTTTTTCGCCGCTTCGTTTTCGCTCCCAGCAGACAAGAACGACACGCTCTGGGCAAGCGGCTCGTTATTTCCCGGAAGACGAGGGTTTCTCACTCGTCCCGATGGCTTTGGACGTACTCGGGTGACCATGACCTGGTTCGACCCATCAAGGGATTCGCGAGAACTCATTCATCCGTCGACACCCATAGATAAACAAAAGGAATTTGTTCGACAGCTTTATCAAGGCAATTCTTCGTCCAGCTTACCACGGCTGCTTCGGGGTCTTGCGACCAGCGATGATGTATACTTCGCTGAGATTGGACAGACGAAGGCTTCGGCTTGGTCGCGAGGACGAGTCGTTCTTCTTGGGGACACTGCATATTGTCCTTCCGCTATGACGGGCATGGGCACCACATCTGCTATTGTTGGCGCGTACGTGCTCGCTGCCGACATTGTTCGCCATCCAACGGACCACGCAAAAGCATTCCAATCTTACGAGTCTCACCTGCGACCATGGATCGAAAAGATTCAACACTTATCACCCGCTGTCTCGCTTGCTACACCTTCTTCAAAAATAGGCGTGTGGGTTCTGTATTGGGTAGCTTATCTCATTTCATTGCTCTTGAAGTTGGGTCTCGGAAACCTTGTTTCGAGGATTTTCGTTGAGTCAGATCGGGGGTTGAGTCTCCCACCTGTCTCTATTTTTGATACTTCAGAAGCCAAACTATAGAAAACTATTTTACACTACCGAAGGCAAGATCGAAAGATCGGCCTAATATTCATCACTTACTCAGATAGCTGATATACCAGCCAGTCGTTCTCGCTGGGTGTAGGACTTGCTCGCCACAATCAGACTCTTCATGTATGAACTAACTAATGGACAGCGGGGTAGACTAGAGCTAAGCTATGGATGATAAGAAACATAGAAAGAATATAAAAGATGGAGCTGGGGATGATGGTATGAGAGCAAAAAATATGCAGAAAAGATCGTCATGATGAATTCCGCAGGCAGTGCAAGATGCAAGAGATATGAATGCAGGGAAAAGGAAAATGCAGAGATACAACTACAGAAATGCATAGAACAAAGAGATAAAGAACAGTGTTTCTCGTTGGGATTGATTAGGATGGTGGGGAGGTAGATAATAAGCCGAACCTCGGGGTCGAATAAGAATAAATGAGTGTATGGATCAATGGAGAGGAAGGTATTGGGTAAATGGATTCGTTCATTGAACGGTACAGTTGCCAGATGACTGCCCTCTCTTTTTGACTCTGCGAGGGTCAACAGGGAGGGAGCCTGGAACTTGGGTATCATCAACATCCTGTTCTCCTTCAGGATGTACTTGTTTGGTGGAAGTGGGAACTTCGGGAATGGCGCTTGTGGATTTCGGCCGACTCTTATCACTTCCTCCAGAAAATTGAGATCGCTTTCCAGTATTCTGTCGACTGGAAAAGCTTTCGTTGGCCGTCGCTGCGCTGTGCAAGCTGCTGACGCCAGTATGGTTACTGGAAATAGACATCGGTCGCTCAGATCGCTTGGATGTTGTCGATCTCTTCTTGGGTATTCTCTCCTCTTCCCGCCTTGGTGTCGGTGGCGAAGTGCCTAGCTGAGCACTGCCCGGTTCTGGGGTGAGATTGGATCGAGACCGTTTGAAAGCCGCGATGAGTTTAAAGGCCGTTGGTGGATGTTCGGGTGGAGTGAGGCCAGAAGGACGAATGCCGTCAAGACTTGTTCGGGAGTGTTCGACAAAAGCGACATCAGACATGGCGACTGGATGAGGATCGGAGTTTTCGGCAGGATTGGAATATGCAGAAGGGGGGTTGCCTTTTTCGGCGTATTGGGCATATAGAAGTAGTTGGGCGCGAAGATCACAAGTGGGAGGGGCATTGGAAGCGCACTTCGAATGTGAGATAAGGCTGCATTGGGAGCAAAGTACGGCAGTCTTCTTGACGTTGAGTAGGCACACTCGGCAGATCATCGCTGGCGAATAATATATCAGTTAAAAGAATTAACTATCGTGAAACACAAAAGACAAACGTTTGCTAAAGGAGGTCTTGACGAAGCTATGCTCTCGAGGTGAGAAATCAGCTTCTGGCCGGACCGAAGAAGTTGATGTACGATGTCCGATCGGAGTGAGCTTGCCATCCTTGGGTGATGAAGAGAGAGGGGTATCAGGAATATCTAGTTGAGAAAGGTATCGGACGTCGGGCTTCTGCAGATCAGCGCTGACGCGACGGATGAAGGGGATACTATCTTGGGCTCTCAAGTCCTGTAGAGGAGGTGAAGTGTCAGACAATGCGGCAGGAGGTTATGCTTATATGGGACTAACCTTGAACGCGGACCAATTTCTCTTGAGCCAAGGGTGTTGGAAAAGATCCTCCGCACTTGGCCGTTGACTGGGGTCTTTGTTGAAGCATAACATCAAAAAGTCGGTCAACATCTCATCACAATCATCTGGCAATGGAGGCATTGGGTCTTCCACAATTCTGAACATCACTACCAAAAAAACGTGCGTCAGTTTAAAGATCGTGCATGTTTTGAAGATAAGGCTCACCAGTCATTGAATTAGCTATCTCTGCATAAGGAGGACGTCCAGTTAACAGCTCTACAACTGTGCAGCCCAATGACCATATATCGGACTTGGTGGAAGCGCCTTTAAGCTCAATCACCTCGGGCGCCATCCAATTAGGAGTCCCAGCAACGTCTTTCATTTCCCTCTCCATGGCTCGGAGATTAAGAGATACACCAAAATCGGATAGTTTGACATTCCCATTCTTGGTGGTCAGAATATTTGCAGCTTTGAGATCGCAGTGTACGACATCGCTGGTGTGTAGATAGTGCAGGCCTTCGAGGATCTTGACGACGTAACGGGCCACAAGTGCCTCGTTAAGCTTTCCAAACGATTTGAGGGTCTGACCCAATGATCCGTTCTCAGCATACCTAAAGGAGGATAAAGCGCTTCTGTTAGATGTGTACGGCAGGTTAAAAGGTGGTTCTTACTCCAGGATGATGTTGAGTGTATTCTCATCTCGGACCATCCCCTCGTATTTAACTATGCTTGGATGGGAGAGACTTTTGACCAGATCAACCTCCCTCATAAGCTGAGTAACTTCCTCTTCTTTGAGACCTTCCAGTCTGATTCGTTTCACAGCGACCATCTGCCCTGTATTGAGATTGAGAGCCCGATAGACCGAACCAAATTGTCCACGGCCGATACAGTTGCCCAATTGCTGCAATGGGAGCGATTAGTATCCACTTGTGAATTTTTTCAGAAGAATAAAACTCACGAAATGCGTAGGTGGCTTGCCATCTTCTCTCACAACAAGTCTCGCTCTAACTGCACTTCCATCCATCGAGTCTCTTTCTCTTGCCATCAAGTCGCTTGCCGTAGCACCACCTGCAGCACTAGCAACTCCAAGGTTCACCATACTCTCAAATCTCGACCTCATCGGTCTACCACCAAGCTCATCATATGAATTTGGCCTAGCCTTTCTCCTCGCACTGGAACCCTCGATATCAGATGTGAATCGTCCCCGAACCATACGAGGTCGATCCAACAATACCTCAGCACCAGTCGATGAACGAGGTGAAGGTGTACCACCATGCTCGCCAGCACCTCCAGGTCCACTGACCGACCTGGGGAAGGGAACCATCGTTGGCCTCTCGCCACTAACGCTCCCACCTCTATCACTAGCTTCACTCGTTGGCGTGGGTGGATCACCTTCATACGCACCACTTCCCACTCTAGGAACATATCCGCCACTCCCACCTCGGCTCCCAGGTCTTCCACCAGCACTAACCAAACCAGGTTTCGTACTATGCCTCCTGATCATCATCCTACTAGAACTCCCCGTCGAACTATCAGGACTCGCTTCCCTCCTCAACAGACTCTCCTTGGGTAACAGTCCAGATGAGGTATCGAGACTGTGTCTTGGTCGATGTGTGGGTCGTCTAGGCATCGGAGGCGAGCGCGCACCACCTCGATCGGGAGTCGAGGAACCCGACCCACCAGCTCCTGTCGCTGAATCAGGATCGCTCCTCCTCGCACCGACAATCGCAAGCTTCCTAGGTGGCGAGATCGACAAAGGCGAACTAAGGGGACTCCCTACATCCGGATGATGTCGATGAGGCGGTGGACTCGCACTAGCGAACCTCGTATTGGTAGCAGGCGCACTGTTCGGTTGAGATCCAAACACATCCATGAAATCGTCCGGCCACTTGCCCTTCCTGAGATGTACGGCACTAACAGGCGATGCCGACGTGTTATGACTGTTCAACTTCTCCTTAGAAGGACTCATCGCGCGACCTCTCTCTCTCAACCCCCTCGCTTTCATCTCACCACCAACCTCATCATGCACCCCTTCCTCCTCCATAACTCTCATCAAATCAACACCCGCACCACTCAACTTTCTCTCCCTATCTAACGAACTCCTCTTCCTCCCACCATACCCTGCCATCTCTTCCAACATCATACTCCCATCCGCACGACTAACACTGGTGGACCCCTCACTGGTCATATCAGTCGTGACAGTCCTTATCGTGCCAAAGTTGTTGTTGTTGTTGCCGCTGCCACCTGCACTCCCACTGCCACCACTATGATTATGATTATTCGCATGTCCATTCCCATTCCCCACACCCCCACTGCTTCCTCCAGAAAGATTATTATGATGCCCACCATACCTCCTCATCCCATTCCACCCACCACCACCCCCATCCAAAATACTCGAAACAGCAGTAGTCGCCGTCGTAGCCTCCGAAGGTGTAGTCGAAGCTACAGATTGTCGAGTTTGAAGGTGTTGGATAGGACTAGGAGGCTCGTTGCTTCCACTGCTATTCTGCCCGTGCCTGTGCTCCTGTCCGAACCAATTCTCCCTAGAAGGTGAATGGGACTGATGTAAAGGCGAATGCAAAGGCGGAGAGGAAGATAACGACGAAGAAGAATGAGCGGGATAATGGAAATGATTAAGATTAGGGAGATGATGATGGTGCTGGTGCTGAACCTGAGCTTGTGTCGAAGGATGATGGCGGTCGCGATGATGCGGACCGGGATGATGCCCCGTCTGCGTGTGCATATTGCCTCCTTGACCATGTGTCTGCGTCTGCGTCTGGGTATACCCACTTGGTCCTGAATCCCGGCGACGAAGATGTGGACTCTGTTCGGTGTTGAAAGAATGGTCAATGATCAGAAATCGAGGGAAATGGAACCGACAATTTAACAAAAACACAACTCACATCCATGCCAGTGATCGACCCATTATCAGCCTGCAAAGAGTCTGCGACGGACGACCGTGCCGCCATTCCAAGGTGTCCAGACCCAATCCCAACGCCTACCCCTGATCCAATGTTGGTGTGTGTCGTTGACGCTGAAAGCATGCTGGAGCGATCTGAGGCAGTGGAAGCTGTCGACTTTGAAGGATCGTACGCGGACGCAGAGAGAGATCCAGACCCAGACCTATCCCTATCGCGCTGTCGAATCTGAAGTTGAGGAGGAGAAACCCTTCTTCCATGTCTAGGCGAAGCAGGAGGACTCAGACCGCTAGTCCCGACTGGACTGTGGCGTGTACCGGTCCCGGTGTTGCTCCTCGAAAGCGCCTGAAGCTGAGGCTTGATTTGAATACCACCACCCATACCGCCCACACTCGAATTAGACCTCGAGTTTGAACTTGGACTGGCAGCTCCTCTAGCCCATCTCTCTAATCCTCCATTCCCTAGATCAACAGTATTGACGGTGTTGCTGGATGACACGGAGTTGATAGACGCAAGAGAAGGTTTGGAAGTAATCTTCCTCAGAGGAGATTTCGAGGGTTTCATAGGAGGCGTCGAAGGTATTGGCGGAATAGGGATTGGAGGCACAGGTGGAATGTGTAAAGGCAGAGGCACGACGCGGGTTGGGGTTAATGGAGCCTTGGGCCTCAACGGAACGTTCGGCGTTTTGATTAACGGTACAGGCGCAGCTCCGTGTCGTTGTTTGTGAGGATACGAAACTGAGATTGACACCTCCACATCGTCTTCATCTTCTACACCACGTTCGTCGTCATCGAACGACTCGCCTTCTTGATATTCATCGACATCCTCCTCGTCGACATCCACGTTATACCTCCCCCGATCATGTACATCCCGTCCTCGGATCCTCATGCGTTGACTATACCCGCCCGCTAAAACTTGATGTCCTTGCAACGTTCCTTCATCACCACCCAAATATACCTGGCCCCCATTTCTGCTTCTTGCGTACCCACTTTCACCCTCCGTGATATCACCCTCATCCTCATCTTCATCTTCAAAACTCTCCTCAAAGTTGTCTTCCTCCTCGTCCTCGTCATCTTCATCCTCCGAATTCTCATCGTCATCATCATTAAACACCCTCGGCAACGACCCAGACGATCCCGGACTCCGACTCTGACTAACCCTGGGCACAGGAACAGGAACTTTCAACTCCCTCAACCTCCTCGTTCGATCTCTCTCGCTCGGACTGGCCGACGCACTGAAACTGCTCTTCTCTCTCTCCCTTGACGAGTTGGAGTTCGCACTGGCACTGGCAGGACTCGAATCCCGCCTCTGCAAATCCGCGATTTTTCGAACACGCATCGGGGAGGCTGGTGAACGCGAAGGCGATGGTGCTGGCATAGGAGAACTACGTGCTGGCGAAGGTGATGGTGAAGACGAAGAAGGAGGGTAGTATGATCGTGGAAAGTACGAAGAAGAGTGCTGCTGCTGTGAAAGTGATAAAGACGGTCTTGTCGGAGGTGCTTGGGAAACTTGAGAACCTTGGGATGTCTGGGATGCCGATGATAGTGAAGTTTGTGAAACTGAAAGTGCTGCTGCTGCTGCCGATGTGGATGAGGATGACAATGCTTTTGATGGCGGCTCGGGAAGCCTTTGAGTCTGCTTATAGTTGTACCTCCCAGACTGCGACTGCTGCGAATGTGACTGGGAAGCACCAGACGCAGAAGACAACGAAGGAGATACAGCACCCGTCCTCGAACCTTTCGCTCGATCTCTCCCTACAACACCACCTCCGTTGTGTAAAGGCGGCCTCGACCTCCCAGGACTCATCATCGGACTCGGGCTCGGACTGGTAGCCTTCGACATTGTTGAAAGATTAGGCACAGAAGCGGATGCTCTGGAGTACGATCCTGTCTGTGCGTATCCTCCCTCAACCTGGACCTGAGGCTTCGCACCCGTAGGTGTCTTCGTCTTGGTCTTACCAGAGGGAGAAGTTGGCGTATCGCGTCCTAAAAGAAAACGCAAAGGACTTAGTATGATAACACCAACACACGAAACCCGAACAGAAGCCAAGTAAAAACGTCACATACCAAAAGTCAAGGACTTGAGCCCAAGTATACTTGTATCGTCTTGACTCGGGAGGGGAAGCACCTGACCAGAGGTCGATATAGCACCAGATCCAGCGCCAGCGCCAGAAAAAGGTCCTGGTGCTGGTGCCGGTACTGGCACTGGCACTAATCCCTCTGGCACAGATACCGATGCAGCCACAGAAGCAGTGGGTCCGGGTATTTCCCCACCTCCGCTTCTGCCTCTTCTACCATAGATATCCTTATCCCCAAGCATTGCTCCCGAGCGGTGATTGGCTGCCGCACCCTCTCCCGACGAAGCACCAAGATCGCGAAGATTCCCAAGATGACCTAGGTGTGAACTCGAACCTGAAGCTGAAGTAGCTGAAGTGGCGGAAACAGCGAAAATGGCGGTTCTCCCGCGACCCGATGCCGATGCCGACTCGCTCTCCCTATCTATGTCGATATCTCTATTGGTGTCCGAACCAGAACCAGAAACTGTAGCTCTGTCCTTCCGTTGATTGACACTCGGAGTAGATGGAGATGGAGAAGAAGTGGTTGTATCTCGGAATGTGTTTGGATTGGCGTTCGGATTGAGATTGGCGGTCGAATTGGGATTGGCAGAAGTCGAATTCGAGCTCCTAGAAACTTTCGGATTCGAAGGTGTACATGGAGAAACCGTTCCAGCTCTTGAAGTTGACCGTCCCAAGTCATTTGGGTTCGCGTTCGTGTTTGGATTGGAGTTGGAGTTTGGAAACATAGACGAGCCAGAACCAGAACCACTTCCACTTCCAGTCCCCCCAGCGCGTCGATGTTCTCCTATCTGCGTGGTACCCTCCTCCCCCTCCTCACTGCGTATCCTCTCCTCCTCCTCCTGTCGTCGCGCCTCTTCACTCCGCCTTCTCTCCTCCTCCCTCTCCCTCTCCCTAACCTTCTCAGCCGGCACCTGTCCACCCCCCCTAACCCACTTCATCCGACTCGGCGCAGGCGTATCCACATACCCCACCAATTTGATGATCGTATTCGCCACTCTCCGAACTGCTTCTTTTGATATATCGTGGTCCTGGTCCTGGTCCTGGTTCTCTGCGTTGCGTGTGTCTGCTCCTCTGGTATGTTTATGCACATGACTAGGTCGACTCTCATCGCCATCCTCGTCCTCGCTTTCACTCTCACTCTCACCCAAAAAATCCCCCCTCCCGAATAAATCCTCCTCTCCCAATCCGTAACTCGCACAAGCAGCTAAGAATTTCGTGATGTTCACTGATGAAGATGCGGAGAGGGAGGCGCCTGTTGCGTGTGCGTCGGGTCGGACGAGGGTTGATGAACGAAGTGTGTTGAGGAGGCTGGGTTTGTTGTAGGAAAAAAGTTGAATAATAAAATTGAGTTTGAGTGTAACGATGCGAGGAGAAATCATACAAAGAAGAAAAAAGACGCGTCAATCAGCATTCGTCCAGATCCACACAGCGCTACTCCAAAAACACAAAGAAAAAAAAGCAAGAATACTCACTGACACAAAACATACCCATCTCTCAACGTATCACAAAACACCTGTCTCTCTTTCTTTTCCTTCCTCTCTCTCACTTCCCCATTCCCCTCATGAACACCCGCGTGAACACCAACCTCATACACCCCATCCCACCCCTTAACAACCCTCCCCAACCTCATCACTCGACTCTTCACCTCCTCCCACTCTCTATGCGCTTGTCGGATCTGAGCGTCTGTGCCTTTGAGCATGTGCGGTGGGGGTTTGGATGTGTTTGATGAGTTGGAAGATGGAGATGGAGCAGGATGTGGATGGAGTCCGAGCGAAGATAGTAAGAGAGATGAAGCGTGTAGAATTATATATCGCGTTGAAGCGTCTCTTAGATCCACCGAGTTTGAGTTTGAGTTTGAGTGTATGAGGTTTACAGACGATGTTGATGCAGAACCACGGTGGTGGTACCCATGTATCGGTGGTGGTGAAAATGAACTCGGCGGCGGTACTCCAGTCGGTGGAAAACTAGGACTCGTAGGCGTCGTCGGTGAAGTAGGCGTACTACTACCTAAAACAAGAGACCCACTCGACACACTAAAATGCCGATTCTGAGCATACGTGCGTTGGATCGGAGAACGTGCTCTCGGTTTTGGGTTTGGGTTTATAGGTGAACTCGTTCTCGAGTCTCTTTCTGTATCTCCTTCCCTTTCTCTATCACCCGTTCTATCACTTCCACGTTGTCCAGAAAGCGTAGGCGAATCCCTCACACCAGTCCTCTGCTCGATACTCGCCCGTCTAGCCTGCGCATCCAACGAAGGTCTACGCGCATCTACGGTTATATCTAACGAAGGGCGTCGAGCGTCTATGGATGTTCTTCTGGGGTTTGCGTTTGCGTTGGTAGGTGTACCTGTACCTGTACCTGTTCTTCCGGGTGTAGGCGACCCAGAGCCTCTAGCATCCAACGAAGTCCGTCGAATTCCACCTCTTGCTAGAGGAGGCGGTGAAGGCGACGCGTTCTCCCTCATTCTTGATGATGTACTGGGCAGATGCGACGTAGAAGCAGACGTCAACCCTCTAATCGTCCCATTCGCACCATTCACTCCTCGTTGCGTATCCAACGAAGTCCTTCGAATCCCATCCGACACGCGTTTGTTCTGTCCATTCGTCGGTGAAACCGACCTTGTCCCAGCTGACGGTAACTGCGAAGTCGACGCCGACACCGGTCCTCTATGCACCCCCAACTGGGACGACGTTCGTGCCTGAGTGGGTGTGCCTGTACGTACACGGACGGGCGAACGTGGACGGGTGTGGGTGTCCGAATCGATGGATACGCGTCGGCGGGATGAAGAGGCTGTTGGTGTTAGGTACGAGCTCGGTTGCGTCTGTGTCGGTGGTGGTGAAGAGGTAGAAGGGAGATGCGGAGCACTCGGACTTGTCAGAATCGACACAGGGCCCGGTGCAGCGAAAGATTTAGTCGACCTATGTCTATTATTGAGAGCCACAGGTGGGCTGATCTCTTTCTTCTTTAGTTTCCTAGATGTAGTGGGAGAGTCTGCTCTGGAAGACGAGCGTGATGGAGTGGAAGGTTCGGGAGAGGAAGGTGGGTGGACTGTTAGGCCAAGAGCAGGCGATGATTTAGAAGCTTGTCGAAGAGAGGGAGTTATAAAACTTGTGAAACCTGCCATTCTGCTTGGTCGCGGAGGGTCGGATAAATCTGAATCTGGTTTCCTGCCCTTTGTGCGCGAAGACTTTCGATCAGGTTGTCGAAAAGTAACACGGCGAAGGACGTTTGTGGATGATGAAGATGGAGTGGGTGTCGTTGCTGTGTCTCTGTCCTGTTCGTGTTCCTTTGCTTTGCCTTTATCCCTAGTTATCGTCGCAAACTCATCCACCCTGGCATTGACAGCAGGAGTGACGACGGCAGACCCACTCTTCCTAGACCTGGTACTCGTTCTAAAACTGAAATCCAGAGTACTGAGACTCTTGAGTCTAGCAAAAGTGCGGGATGTACTTGTGCCGGTGCTACCGGTGGAGAGAGAGTTGTCGACTGGCACACTTGGTTTTGACTTTGGCTTTGTTGGACTTGCCATTGGGACTTGGAGACAGAGAGTTCAGAGCATTGGAGGAGAGAGAGGAAAGAGAGAAGGGACAGACAAACGAACCGAGCCAGCATTGACTGTAATCGACAACGAGGCAAAGGAACACTTCCAGATCTGGATCGATTCGATGACGTCTCACAACACAACATCTCAGATCTCTAAGGTGACCACTTCCGTATTCCCGAGTCTTTCCTGCCTTTTCACTGGCATCACACGTTTTCTATCCTTCGCCCATTGTTCATCCTCCTCGGTATACCATACTCGCTCTCCTCTCTTCTTCTACCCCGCTTCCCCACGTTCCTTCTGCTTCCTCCCTCGGCTCTCTCGAAATAAAATACAGATAAAATAGAATAAACGTATTACCTCGGTATTTCACAACTCTGACGCTTCCACCTTCGATTTCTCCACTCAATGTCATGAGCCTCCTACAACCCAACTCTATCTTTAACACACTCCAATCAAACGCTTCTTCTCTCGATCCTCGCCCCTTCGATCCGATTTTTCTTGAGATAACAAACTAGGCCCACAACTTCTCTACCACGCATACAACTATCTGTCTTACCGGGGTCTCGCAATCGACATCCAACACTTCATACTTTCTAGTTAACCTCAGAACACCGATAACCGACCCCCAAGGAGCCATGACCCCCGCATGCGTATCGGTCTCTCAGCCTCTTCTGCACTCTACGACTCGAAAGGAGCCGTTCTCTTCGTAAGTTGCGTAAGTAACCCGTACCCTCCTGTGCTGTGAATCAGCACAGCAGCATCATCAACATGCTCGCCGTCACCGGTCACCGATGCCAAGTCAAGCATATGCACCTGCTTATCGCCATACGCTACATCCCATCCGCCGGATGCACGCATATAGCTCTATCCACTTGTGAATTCATAATCATGATTTCATCGACCAGTCATATACAGCATGCATACAAGTATTTGAGTTGATAATACAGTAATAACCACTCATCATCCATCATCCCATCTACATATAAATCATCCAATGATCCATCAACCTCCATCCATATGGTCCACATCCACCTTTAACCCCCCCTCATCTACATATACCCATCATCTATCTATTCTCATGTACCGACCTGGTACCGCCAATCATCGAATCATTGATCCTCTTCTCTGATGATCTTCAATATTCAGACTTGCCGACCCCACATCCATCTCCATCTCTTCAACACATCCACATCCACATTTACAAGTCCGTGAAGGTTGTTGATTCTCCTTCTTAAAGCTTCTTCCAACTCTCTTAAAGTTACACATTACATGTTACACACACTAAAGCTTTTGAGTTTGAATAAGCTCATACCGTAGAATCGATATCGTACATAGGACAAACTATACATTCGTTCCTTCGAGTTTTCATGTGTTTGATTTTTCAACCCTTGGGACGACAAAACCTAAAAACATACACGTACGAACTCGAACCTAAACCTAAACCCAAGCCGCGACCTGGCTTCACATATGATCAAACTGTATAATTCGATGTAGTACTACTCAGTAAGGTGGGCGCTTAAATTCAAATTTTTCGCTGAGACTGAACTGACTATTTTTAGACCGCGTTGTGTTGGGAGAGCAAACCATCCACGACGATGATTCCATCTCGATACCGTACGGTACTGTATGGTATGGTATCGAGATTACAAATTACAAATTCAATGAATCTACATACGGAAAAAAAATATGCTATACCCATCACACTGCACTGTACATTCACGCTGTAGCCGCTTGCAATTGCAATTGCCTTGCCTTGCCTCGTGTATGTGCTCCGCTGAGGTGTGTACTTACTTAATACCAGCTCCAATGCGAACCAGTCCATTCATCGTTCACCGGCGCCTCTCACCGCTCAACACCAAGTCGAGTTGGCCGTGGCGTATCCGAGTGACCGAGTCAAAGTACTGTAGTAATACGAGTACGAAGACCACTGTGATCTCCGAGTTTTTTTTTCGGCTTTTGGTAAGTAGCTTGGCGCACTAGGTTTTTAGGTTTGTACTAGTGATTAGTGATGAGTGATGAGTGCCCTAGTGCCCTAATGTTTAGTGAATAACAACATTGAGTTCGACTGTTCGAGGTCTGACCGGCCGTCCGAGCGAGATTTTGGTGCTCAGGCACCTAGCGCTTGGTGCTTGGTGCTTGAACGGTTATTAAGGTTCAATGATCGATGATCGATGATCGACGTACGTCCCCGAGCCAGAGCCAGAGCCAGAGGTAAAAATCGGATTAGGACAAACAAGATACAAGATACACTTAATATTGGCAGGTTTAAATTCGTGCGGACCCGCTTAATTTGAGCAGTGAAAATAACGTCCTATCCCGTGCAGTAAGTATTGCGGTGTGATACAGCCTCAGCCTGGTCACCAGTGAGTATATGTTCTCTTGGTTGTACTAGTACAATTGTCGAAACCTTTATAGTTTACACTAACATCATGCATGATATTGGACGAGCGGTCAAGCGCTCAGTTGAAGGTTCCTACTTCCAAGCCTAACAGGAAAAAAAAAGGTCAACATATTAAGTGTTACATTCTCGAGCAAAAATCTAGAGCCTGTAATCTCCTTCCGCTTGATCAAGTGCTGAGCTCGGGAATTAAAACTGGGACTACAGTGTAAATGGAAGCAAGTTTGAAGGTTGTTACTCGAAAAGGTAAGGTCGGCGGTCAAATTTACTCGTGCCCCATTCACCGTTAACGTTCAATCTAGCCTAGTAGCATTTAACTTCCGAACGCGGAGACGGGGATGGCGAGGTGGCGGTGCCAACACGTTTAAAGTTGACAAACCTTAGCTTGATCGTCGCCGCCGCCGGTGTATAAAGGAGAAGGTAAAAAGCAACGCAGCGCAGCGCGATTTTGAACTTCCGGACGGTTGGGTGTTGATTGGTCTCTCTGAGTCTGAATTCTGAAGGTTGGAGGGCGGAACAATGTAAATAAGTCCATAGACTCGGCGCTCAGCGCTCAGCTGTGCTGTTTAAGTTTTAATTTATCTGTACTCATTGAGCCGCAATCACAGAGGAATCACCGCGATGGCCGAACGGGAGTGTAGCTCTTGCCATAGTATATGGCTAATGAAACCCAGCAGGACACTCAGGCTTTTCCGGAAGCTCAGACTCGGAGAGCGCTCTTGGAGTGCTTGCTTCGGTTCATCTCGTTTCGTCGGAAACCAGAGGCCGTCGCTGTGTCATACGCACTGACGACTTGACCAGTCCGAAAACTTGTAGGTTGCGTTTTTTTTTTTTTCGATGAGGTTCACCACCGCTTGGACCCAGACTATGCCATTACGATTGTAATGGTGCATTGATGTGTTGTCGATGATCAGTGTGTAATGCAAATGCAGAGATATACCCAGTTTGTAGACTCGACTCGGGGCGGATTACGATTTTACGAAGCCTCCGATTGGGAATAACTCCACTGCTTGAAATTTTCGTCTCTTTTTCGCGTTTCGGACTGGTGGGGCTAAATGGGTATAGGTCCACGACTATATATCGCCGAGTCGCGTTCCAAATGGATCCAGACAGGGAGGAAGGGGTCGCATCGTGCAGAGATTCTACCAAACGAGCAGGTTTGCAGTGTAGCATGGAAGAGGGACCCAAGCATCTGATTATTTCAAAAGGACTTGTGAAAAATTAATGCAGAATGTGTAAAGCCTATCACCCGTTTCATGAAAATTTGAACCACGATGTTGAGAAGACCCAATGTTTCTTTGCGCTCAGACTCGGATGTAAAATGTTGGGCAGTGGGGCAGGAGCTCAAAACGGTTCGGCAAATTCCTTGTCGACTTTGTAGCTGACGATCATGTTCCCACCTCTTGATTTCTCCCACAACATGTGTTTTCTTTTCTCGGAGTCGGTCCTTCCAAGCTACAGTACAAGCTCTTCTGCAACATTTCAGATATACTTAACATTCTAGCCATTTTTGAATCCCCTGTCATACCTCAACTTCGCTGAGGTTCTGCTCAGAGTTATAAACCTCTTCTCCACAAAGCACATGATACCTCACAGTGTGCTCTTACTCTCTGACACGGTCATGGGACTAATTGACGCGGCGCTTCTCTGGCTTCCTCTCTATGCAGTTCCATGAATGCCCAGTATTACCCGAGCATATTTATGCATCTAATACCGCAGGCCACAAGTGTTTCGTCGATGCGCATTGATTCTCAATACAGCTACAGACATATGATGAGACTCGGGGACCTTCATTGACAAGTGTTGCCAACGACTACCAACGATTGTTTCGTATTGCCATTAAAAGCCGCACTCAGATCTTCACCTTCGCTCAGAGGGATCAGCATAAGACTTAGCTCCGAATCGTGCTAAATCGTGGATGGGCTTTCAACTGAGCTTATATGTGGGGTTACAGAAACTAGAGGCAGGAACTTGGCCAGAATTAGAGAATCGTAACTCTGGCTTGTTAGTGTACTTCTCTATCTAAGCTTCGATGGGTCCCAAGCGCTTCCTTGGGAATATAGAACTTCGCTTGTCGGTGGTCATGCACTATGCTTCATGACCGAGTGACCATTCATGGTAGACAGCACATCATCATGCCCGCGTCTCGAGGACGAGAATCACAAGGCTCAAGCTCGGCATCATCTTGGGCTATATTGGGGCGGCGTATATAATGTACCAGTTGCACGATGGAGGTGGCTTCATCGTCTTATTCTCTACTTCTATTCCTCAGAAGAAAACAGGACCACCTTCTTTCTGACTGTCTCAAGATGCTCGGCCTCCCTTTTGTCGTTGCAGCCATTAGCAGCTTTGTGTCGTTGCCCAATGTGGAGGGCCTGAAACTTCCCAATGGTGCTGCCAAACTTCCTGGTATGTTTCCACATTTTCTTCCTATAGACAAACTTTAAAAGCACTTGCGTCTTCTATTAGCAATGGGTTATAATAGTAAGGCCCCTTTCTTCCTTTAGGCTCTCGCTCAATTCTGCAACTATCCTCGCAGCCTGGAACTACTACCAAGTAAGTGCTTCACCTCAAACGAAATTGATGTCGAATGAACATCATTGGAATCTAGTGCAACATCAACGAAACCCTTGTCCTTACCACTGCACAGCAAATGAAGTCTCTCGGTCTTCAAGATGCAGGATATAAATACGTTAACCTTGACGATTGCTACTCTCAGCGTGACAGAAACTCCGCTGGAGACATAGTTGAAGATCCAGTCAAATTCAAAAGCGGGATGAAGAACCTCACAGACCAGATCCACGCAATGGGATTGTGAGTTGTAGTTTTTACATTTGTTACACGAAGCTAATCACCGCGATGACAAACAGTAAAGCTGGTATTGTGGGTTTGGCTTCAAATTTTCAAATCATATCAAGGTGCCAATGTTTTATCCGTTCCTAGTATAGCGACTCTGGGACGAATACTTGTGCCGGATACCCCGGCTCATACGGGAACGAGCAGCGAGACGCCGATCTTTTCTTCGGAAAATGGGGCTTCGACTATCTCAAGTATGATAACTGCTTCGTTCCAAGCGATACTGTTACCAGGACTGGTATTATTGGGCGTGAGTTTTCTCATTCTTCGAAAATTATATTGAACTCATTCAATTCCCAGGTTACACTCGCATGCGCGATGCTATCATTAGTGCAACTTCCAAGTTTAACAAAGACATCGTTTTCTCCCTATGTAAATGGGGCAATGTAATTTCTTGTCTTTTATCAAAATTTTATGACCGAAATTGAATATTCTTTGATAGAATCAAGTGTGGCTGTGAGTTACCATTTGAAGTTCATGGGAAAATGACTCATCTTATACTTCCATGAAGTTGGGGCGCAGATATAGGCCATAGCTGGAGGACAACTGGAGATATTGAGTCGCATTGGTGGTCCGTCACCGACATCCTGAATCGGTTGGTTTCTCGCGTTACATTAGTCCAAATGACACCTAACGTCTTGTGCTTCAAGAAATTCATTCATCACTCAAGCAACTAATCATTATGGACATAATGACCCCGACATGTTACAAGTGTGAGTCTCGCTTCACTTGCGGGACGAAAATACTTTGTTGACATCTTGTCCTTTTCTTCTAGCGGTAACGGTGACCTCACATACGATGAGAACAAGTCACATTTCACCGCTTGGGCTCTGCTGAAAGCTCCCCTACTCGTATGCTCTTCGACTTCTTCGCTATTCTTTATCTACACTGAACACCTTTTATTCTTAGATCGGAACTGATTTGTACAAGATCAAGCCAGAAGTCGTCAGCATCCTCTCCAACAAGGAACTCATTGCCATTAACCAGGATGATGTTGTTGGCACGAGCATTGCTCCCTTCAAATGGGGCTATAATGTCAGTGAATCTGTCCTTGGAGTGATCCGTGAGCTCAAAGAATCTCTACGTTAGCCGGATTGGACCTTCGACAAGGATCACCCCGCTCAGTATTGGAGCGGACCTACAAAAGATGGTGTTGTGTTCATGCTCGTACGTAAATATAACTTGGACATTCTTGAATCAACGCTGAAATATGACTGCAGTTGAACGTTCGAGATACACCTGACAACTTGTCCTTCACCTTGACTGACTCGCCATGGATCAAAAATGGTCGTAAATATTCAGTCAGGGTACGCGGAATCTTCTTTCAATAGAATTCTATCCACTAAATATCGACGTTTTAGGATCTCTGGACTCACACCGATAATGGCACAGTCTCGGGTACGTTTACTGCCAAGAACGTACCGAGACATGGTGTGGTTGCTCTGCTCTTGAAAGAGGTTGGTGACGCTTGAGCGTCGCAGTGGACTAAATGACATAAAATATATATGTCCCAAAATCAAACAAATTGTCCTGTTTACCCTTCTTCATGGACACGATGCTCGACATCCTTTTTCATGAATTGTCTTACTCGCGGCATGAAGTCTTTCACTACATATGATATACTTCAAGCGGTCATCACCTTTTCATTTTCTTGAAATCCAAAAAGTAACAATTGAGTTGACAATGTCGAAAATTCCATTACGCTCCTTGATGCGACCAGTCCTTCTTTCCGCTAGCAAGCACAGAACAGAAGATCTAAAGGCTCGTCGGAGTGGTGAACTATACAAACGTGATCGGCTGTTGCTATCAGAAACCTGTCAATATGCCAAGCGAACCAGAAAAACATCAGAATCCGTTCTACTTCAAGGGCCAAGGAAACAACTAGAAGTGTGCCTTGTGTAGGGGCCGAAAATCAGCTAAAGTCTGGAGGCTAAATAAACAGAAGCTCACTGCAGCACTGATTTCCAATACTCTAACGATATCAGTACAACTTAAAGTAGGCGCCCATCTTCAAGCCAGCTGATCATGTTCGCGGGGTTCATATATTTGATTTTAAAATCTAATGCATCGAAGATTCTCTAGTTTCATCTGCCCTGACTCATCAAAAGAACTGGTTTGACATTTTACTGGTTTGATTACCAGCGATTACTGCTAATGCAAAGTCTTGATCAGCTCCTGAATTCAGAGCAGATGTCATGATAGAGAACACACGAAACTCTGAATCTTTACATTGAATCTGGCATGCAAGCTTAAGTCTGCTACGCATCACTTTTCAGGACGAACCGAATGTCAGCATTGCGCTCACGAATTTAGATGTTCCTTTATGAGCGACGTCGCTAGCCGTAACATTAGTGTCAGCTGTACAAACGGTCGCTGTTCTTAGTTGACAGGGATGATAACGCCTTTCAAATAACGGAATTAACGGCATACCTGCATGTTCTGAATTCTGTCAAAGGGCGTACAACGAGGCTAAATTGTCGGCCACGTTGTCCGTGCGTTAACTCGTCCGCTTACAACCGTGGTTTATGGTAGATTATCCGAAGCGGTCCAGGTTAGCAATATCACAGAAGAAGAGATATTGCAGCTCGCAATGAGGCCCATCATGTAATTCAAACGTATTTGATGACAACAGGATTCGTCCCTTGTCTGCCCGATGATAGGTTCCTTGACAGTGATAATGTCAAAGCGCTTGAAGGTGGGCCGCGCCGAAGCCTGTAACTTACTTAACATAGATCCATGTAATTAAAATGTACTGGTGCTGATATTTTAAAGAACAAAATCAATGGCTAAAATGTCGTTAAGCCGTGTTTGATCGCTCCGTACGGGTTACGAACTCGGATATGCGCCAGTGGGCGCTAATTACAAACCTTGTAGTGACCAGGGACAATTTGGATGTTCGGCGCGGTTTCTTTTTTCGGCACTTGCATTGCGACATACCAATAGGGATGTCGGAAATGTAACTATGCGGTGACAGGCTGACTGAAGGGGGTGTCTTATCCTGCTTCATTCAGTGGAAGGATGATTTGTATCTGGAGGTGATAAGTGAGCTTTAATTGAAACCAGGAGGGGTAAAGTGGTTGTACTCTTCATACCCATTTCAAAACGAAGCTTCAGTAATATCTTCGACATTTCGTGGAGTGGGCTGAAGTACTGTGCCCATTGACTTCTATTTATGAAGATTGTAAGTAGGAAGATTGTAAGATAGGCCCTAACGTGTCGTCAGGGAACTGTTATAGATAAGAGGGAGTTAGGTGGCGCGGAACAGGAAGTTAGGTTGCATAAGAGTGCGGGGAAGTGCCCCGATGAATGAAGGTCGGGGATTAGGGGGCTCGGAGGCGGAGAGAGGCTACAGTGGAATATGAGAGTTATGCCGAATCTCGGGTTCCGGAGAGGTGTGAGAAATGATGAGAAGACGCTGGTGCTTTAGTTAATCCTCTCCAAGCTGGAACACGAAGTGAAGAAAGCACAAAGCGATGCGGCATCGAACTGGTTCATGCACAGAGTTCGATCTAAACTCGGGCTGTGACATAGTTGTCCAGACCTTCGAAGGCACGTAAATCAAAGCACTTGAAGAAGCAGACTCAAAAAAGCGTGTCGGCGATAAGCTGGGAACGCGAAGTTAGTCTCAGGGTTCATGATAGAGAGTATGTTTTCAGGTGGTGAAAGATTGGTCACGTCAAAGCCGGATGATGTCTAACAATTAAGAGAGCGATGGAACCAAAATTTAGATCAAAAGAATCGATATAAAGTTCTTGTCATAACGGAATGTAGACGCAATCAGCGAAGGGTTAAACTCTGGATTGTTGGATTACCGCTCAAAAGATAAGCTCGGTCCGAGAAACCGACACCAAATAGGGACTTTCACATGGCGTTGGTAGTTTTGTAGAAGGTTTTGCAAGGAAACCGCAGTGGATGAGTTGGTGGGATAAAGCAAAGCTTCATGAAAATTTGTGGCGCCACAACCTCGTGGTTTGCCGAGAGAAAGGTCAAAAGTTATATGCAAAAAGAACTTCTAAGTGGGGAACCGTTGTCCAGATTGGTCATCTAGTTAGCATAAGCGTTCGTCCAGCGACTCAGGAGCCTCTTGCAAGCGCAAAAAAACGAACAGTCAGTTCAAGCCAAATTTGGGAGATCTGCATTCAGATATCAAAAACCAGTCGCTCAGACTCAAGCTGTAAGAAACTCGTTGCAACGGAGCAGGTAGCATATGAGAAAAATAGCCCGCGGCAGCAAACAGACAAGAAGATGTAAGGTCTAGAACCCCAGTCGAGCCTCCAAAAAGCCGAGAATGAGTAGAGCAGCTTCCAGTGGCAGGGGATTCCATGAATGATGAGTCTAGCAGTAATGAAGACATCTAACAGTACACCTGAGTTCTCCTATCGTCGTTCGTTCCATTGAAAAGATTGCGTGACTTGGCTTCTTGGCCTTAGACATTGAGACGTACATTTCTTGGGTGGAAATCGGAGAATACAGAAGAAACAAATGAATGTCGTGGTCAATGCGCAGCAATGGGCCGTACCCCGCCGTCACTCTGCCGAGGTCTGGCCTATTTGATTGCTCACAATACAAGAACACAAGCACCTTGATAAACGTGAGGCATATTTGAGAATCGCTAGTCATGTATGACGTCGAATTTTTGCGATATTTCATACTCGCCTACAGCAGTATCACTTGTCATGATGGTTGTTAGCCTACGCAAGCCAATTCGAGTTGGTTCAGGGACTAGCGCCATGATCCACGCCAACTATCACCAGCGGGTTTAGAAAAATTCCCTATGCGCCTGTGGGAATGATGTCATGTCAAGAAAGCTCGAGAGTCAGAATCGAGAATTCATCAAAGCCGCCTTAAGTGTTCATGGTCTTTTTTCTTTTTTCTTTCCAGTGGGGGCCTTTACAGTCGTGTTAGTCGTATTAATGTCCGAGGTTCAGTTAGTTGTGCTGGCAAGATTACGTCAGCGTTACGGGCGCCTAAGTTATCCCGCATCTCTGGGCTTGTAATTCCGTGTTTTGAAGAGGGAAGTTTATTGAATTTACAATCCATTTTTACAAATTTAGTCTTGGATTTGCACTTTGATGGCTCCTTTGCTTGGATCAGCAGCCACATGGAAAGCGGAAATGGCGTCCTCCAAAGCAAAACGGTGGGTAACAAGAGGTTTTACATTAACCAAACCTCCAGCAATCAAGCGAATAGCTTTAGGGTACTATCAAAATAAAGTGGTGAGCTGCACATGAACTTATCCAACCTCGAATCAACCGACCTGGTTGGCATATCTAAACTGGAACCCAAGATCGATCTCGTATGTGTTGAGGTGCATGAACGGGAACTATGCCATGTTAATCAACGAAATTTATCAATAAATATGAGATTCGTTGCATAATACCGTCAGTTCAGCTTGTCCAACGCCGATAATGAGCACTTTGGCTCCGAAACCTACGGACTAAACTGATGTGAGCCTTAGTGAGACGGGTACAATAGCTCGTACTTACATATATCGCGGTGTTTATGCTACTCTCGAACCCCGTACATTCCAAAGCGACCATTAAAGCAGTTCCAGCCACATTTTTTATGATTTCTGCGTTTTCCCTTGGATTTTTATTGGGCGAGATGAGAACAGTGCGAACATCAGGAACAAGTTCTTTTGCAAAGTCTAGGCGGCTCTGCAAGATATCTGTGATGATGATGGGCTCAGCCCCATTCGCCCTAGCCGAAAGGAGAGTCACGAGTCCAATTGGACCTGCACCACTGAGTATTTTACTAGCAATCGGCAAATAAGAAAAGCCAAGATAAATGAACCCACCAGATCAGTAAGGGGTCGCCCAAACGAAGACCGGAGCGCTCAATGCCCCCCAAAGCAACCACAAGAGGTTCGCAGAGCGCGCCTTCCTCAAAAGAAACATTGTCCGGGAGACGATGAAGCCACTGGGCTGGGTGTACATGCCATCGAGTCAAAGTCCCTGTTAGAGTAAGATGAGCCAAACTCCGGCAGCCTGACGTTGAAAAGCTGACCATGATAAGGCGGTGCAGCAAAGAAGACAATATCTGGACACCCGTTATACTTGCCAGTGCGACATTGAGTGCAAGATGCCTGAGAGCAAGGTATTCCCAGCTCAAGAGCAACTCGGTCCCCTTGAGTCAAAAAAACAATTGAAATCACTTACAGTCAATCTTTAGATTTACGAACCTGGCTGCCATTGCGTAACACCTTCTCCAACCTCGATTACTTCAACAGCTGATTCATGCCCGGATCCACACTAGTAAGAGATAAAAAGCAATTGATGACAGTTGATAAAATACGTATATTGGTGGAGCTTACTTCGTCTTTCACAATTATGTCCCCAATCCTCCCATGTTTCCATAAATGAATATCGCTCCTGCATGGCTTGAATATAAAATTTCAACTCGGAACCAATAGAAACTGTACCCGCAGATTCCTGTCGCCTTGATATGGACGAGTACTTGACCTGGGCCAGGTTGAGGCTTGGGTTTCTGTACCAGATGAATTTCCTTGTGCTGGTTGTAGAATGCAGCGATATTAGCATCTGGGGATGGCTTTTCTCCATCTTTCAAATTTCTGAAGTCAGGATGATCCAGTACTTTTCGAGGATTATATATCTCATGGTTGGTTTTGAACGTAGAAGTATCGTTAGTCGACATCAGGGCAGAGAGAAAGCATGCAGTCTTCTCGGGGCGAAAGTGGCCACCGACAGTACAATGTACTTATAGGAAGTTCAAGTATTCCACCAATTGGTAAGCTCAGTATAATTAAGTGCAATGGATCACCGCGAAGATGACATAGAAGCATGGTATAATTGGAGGACTGGTTGGTGGGGGATCGTCGGCTGATGTCTCGAAGTCGAGCATCATCTGAGCAGACACATCTGGGAGCTTCGAGTGTCGTGCGAATAGAAAGCAGGTACTTTTAGGGGGTTCGAGGAAGAGGGGTCTCGCTGAGAATGTCAACATTGGTGCCGGAGATAGGGGCTTCACGGCTCATCATGTGATGTGAAAATTTATCATGTTTGTCGCACATCATCATATCGTGGTGCCAACCTTGAATTCGTGACCTTCGCCTTCATCACATTTTCGTTTCCTCTTATTCTCGCATTGAACGACTAAATATTCTTTATCTATTAAAGAAGGTTTAAATCATTATAGCACTCCTACAGCGTATTTCTTCTACAAATCTACTATCGCTTAGCTTCGATGAGCACGCGCGCGAGAACTACTCGAGCTGCTTCTGGCTCTACGACTGGGCTTGTGACTCGAACCCGCAAGAAACAACAAGAATCGCATGAAGAGGGCGATTTGTCCATGGATGTTGATGGCCAGAAGGAAAATGAAACAATCGTCGAACCTGCGTCACCGATGTTTCAGACGGAGCCCGCCTCAAAGAATGGACTGCCCACAAAGGTGGCGAAGCGGGGAAGGAAAAAAGGAAGTCAAGTAGATACGAGCCCGAACACGGTGGACTGCATTTGCACCAGAGGAGATGATGGCTCGCCCATGATCCTGTGCGCCGAATGCCAGATCTGGTATGTGACTGCTTTTACTGGTTTCATCCACGGCGTGATGGAACTGGTCTATATTTCAGATCATGATACTTACTATCAGAATCATAGGTACCATTTTACTTGCGTTGATGTCAATGAACCTGACGCGCAGGACATTCGTGAGTCATCCTGCATTTCACACCTGAGATTGCTATTGATTACATTTCTATTCTTTTCCAGATGTTTTTATTTGTCCGTCATGCTCAGAAGCGACTGGTCGTCGCACTACAAGTGAGTTGATCGACTTCATTTCCGCATACGTAGACTTCTCTTTCCTGGGTCGCCTCCAAACCTCTTTCTGTAGCTGTAATCATTTCCTAGATAGCATATACTGTGTCGTTCCGCTTGCATTAGTCTCGATGAGATGTCTGTCTCCGGAAGCTACGCCTCGTGTGCAAGTCAAGCCTGCAGCAGTACTGGTCTCGCACCGAGTGCGACGATGAGGATGTCAATTATTATTGTGTGGATATTTGACATCCTCTTACGCGAGCGGCAGTTTTACTCGAGATATATAACAAATGTCGCAAAGTGCGAGCGTCTCTTTGTCAATCAGCGTCTAAGCCGAAGTTGCTGCGTGCTAAAGTACGCATTGCGACACAGACCTTGAACATATCTCGAGGGTTTTACGTTGCACGTACAGTATATGTATTTTCTATATACGGGGATGCCATTTTACTTTCATATTTCAAATTTGGTATTCCTATGCAATTATACTGACACTCGTGACTTGTTTGACAGTGAATTGGGAAGGTGACGAGGCAGTGGAAGAGTGCCTGGAAGATCCTGCAACAGTCCTACAAAGGAGAAAGGCGGTGAAGAAAGAGCAACAGGGGCGTAAAGAAACCAACCAAACTGGAGTGGACCAAGGTACCCAAGTGGCTCTCAAATTCGACGAAGATTCCGACTCAGGGGACGCTAGCGAAGATGAATACATTGAAAACGAGGAAAACAAGAGGTCCCGTAGAAAAGTGTGTGCTATGTTTTGCCTTTGGTTATATTTTTCTAAACCTCGTGATAGCGCCTTTCTCGTCTTCGTCGTGCATCCACTGCGACAGCCGACGATGATGGCTCAGAAGCGGAGGAATCTGCAGCAATTTCGAAACGTAGTCGTCTCAGTCGGTCCAAAGCATCTCCTTCGGCCTCTCCCGCCCCATCACATCATTTGAAACGCAAGGCGACTAATCATGCGAGTCGGGGTGCCTCCCCACCACCTTCGAAGCGCAAGAAGTCTGGTAGTCAATCCATTGCAAGCGCAGATTCTGACCCTGCACGAAAGTACTGTCTTGGAAAGATGGAAGATACTTTCAAGGGTATCTTCTTAAAATATTCTCATGTTCGTACGACCAGGGATGAAAATGACCTCGAGACTGCAGAAATTGTGTTCAAGAAAATGGACGAGCTCACTGACGAAGAAAAAGAAATTGTCATCGAAAAGTCGAAGGAATTTGCGCGAGAATTGGAGAGCTGCGTTTTCGAAATATATGCCGAACCAGACAAACATAACGATCCTCATGCAGGCCCTAAGTACAAGTACGTTTTTCTTCACTTCTAAATAACCGGCACTAAGACAATTTCATTATAGAGATCGTTTCCGAACCTTGCAATTTAACCTTAGCAAGCCTGATCGCGTTGTGATCCACCAGAGAATTACTGCAGGCACCTTGTCCGCCAAAGAAATATCTACGATGTCTTCTACAGATCTCGCAGACGAAGAGACTAAGCAATCCATCAAACTTGCAGAGAAGGAAGCCCTCGCGCACTCCATTCTTCAGAAACAAACCGCACCTCGTGCCAAAATTACTCATAAGGGCTTGCAGGATATTGAGGATGTCAGGGGCGATATGGGTAGTAATAGTGGGTTAGAGTTGCAGAAAGAACGAGAGCGAGAAGACGAAGAGAGAATTGAAAGAGAGAGGTTGGCTCGACTGAGGACAACCAATGTTCAAAGGCAGCGGACATCGTCGATGTCTGTGCCTCCTGAATCGCCAACAGCAAAGCATCAGAATCCTTCTGCAGCTCTACTAGAAGCTGGCCTACCGCAAGGTGAAGACTCTTGGGGTGGCCCTCCACCAGTACCGTTGCATGCGATCACACCAGATAACTCAGAGGACCCGCAAAGACCGCCGTTGTTCATACATACATCTTCAGATTTCATCATCCCGAATATTCCTCTCCAAGAACCTGAGCTAAATCTCAATGATTTGATTAACATCGACGATGATCAAGAGAGCGGATTTGCCATTACTTCTAACCTGGGCACTGGAACAGTAGTCGATCAGCCACTGGTTGGGCCTAACTTCGTCTCGACGCCAACTGAAATCAATCCTTCCACTGGGATCTCGCCCTTTGCACAGCGACAAGATAGGCCTCGAACGGCCTCATTCGATCTAAATGCCCTTTGGAGTCAACAAGGAAAAGAAGACGAGAAAACACCTCCTGCGAGTGACGCTAAGGATGGTGCCGCGCCTTCAGATCCTCCACTCACCGACGCTCCTCGTTCGGATAGCGATAACGACGACAAAATGGAGCTGGAGTCCGTCGAGGCCAACGACCAGGATTTTGATATGTTCTTGGCTGAAGAATCCTCACCTGCGCATCCAGAGGTTATCATACCTTCCGTTCCGAAGACTGTTGAAGAACTTGGAAAGGTATGGACAGGGAAGGTTCGTGTGCTTGATTAAGTACCTTTCCCGAGTGCTAAACGTATCTACAGATAACAATGCCTCTCGACTCTGCCGTTCTTCAAGAAACGTCACTAGTGGCAAGACAGATTGGAGGGAAAAGCCTTCCTGATGATTCATCGCTTTGGAAAACTTTGTTCCCGGTTGACGTACTGAGGGTGGAAGGACGCGTTCCAGTTGATAATTCACTCAAGTATCTCGTTCAGATGAGAATGAACCCAACCAAAGAACTTTACGCTGTTGCTCTTACGCCTGCGAATCCCGAGAACGAAGAAGACTTCAAGACTTTCAATAACTTTCTACTTTCAAAAAAGTGGGTTGCTGCTCATATTTTCATACTGGAATTCACGTTAACTGGAGACCTTATTATTTTAACTAGCCGCCATGGTCTTGTTTTCCCTTGGGGAAGTCGACCGAAGGATTATCATCCAGGTCGGGAGTTTTACATGATCCCGCTACTACAATCCGACCCGCTTCCGGAATTTGTTGAGCTACTAGTTGAATTGAAGATGCCCACAACCAGATCGCAAGATTACCTTCTTGGAGTCTGGATTATCAATAAGGGAAAACTTGCTCCTTTGCCCGAGCCGCCTTCGCAATCTACAGTCCCGCCAGTCCAAGTGCCGACACCTCCCATTCCACCAACTCAACACATGATTTCACCACCCCTTCCCTTCGGCGCCACGCCACCCATCCCAGTTCTCCCTCCTCGTGGAAGCCCTTTGGCGGTCCTACCTCCGAACACGATACCTGCTATCCCAAACCCCTCCGCTCTTGCGGCCGAAGTTGCTTCTCTCACACCAGAACAAATCCAAAGTGTCTTGAGGTCACTAGCGTCCACCGCTCAAGTTGCACCTCAACTCCCTCTTGTTGGACACCCTGCTTTGATGCCTGGTCAACTACCTCCAACAAATCAACCTTGGATGGGTGCTCCCCCAGCAGCGGCTCCCCAATATCCTCCCGGTTTTCCTCCTCATAGCCCCTATCAGTCTGCACCTCCACCACCTCAGTACAACCAACACGATCGTACGGATTATGACCGTTATGGACCTGATGGTTTTGCCCGAGATCACGCTGGTGGGTATGATGACTGGGACCGTGGTCGTCGAGGTAGTGATAGAGGAGAAAGAGGATGGCGCGGACCTGGCGGAAGAGGTAATAGAAGTAATGGACGTGGTCGCGGACGAGGGCGAGGAGGAAGTGGACGAGAAGAGCAGGACGATCGACAGAGAGACGCCGGCTGGCCCAGGAAGTCAAAGAATGAAGGACACGGAGGTCCTTCGTGGTGAAGTTTTCAAGCATTCGACTTTTCTTTAATCAACAGGCCTGAAACAAACTTCGTTGCTTGTTGAGCTTTTTTTTAGTAGTTATACCACTAATAGTATTGTAGCTTGATCAGACAATGGGACATTCACTATCAGAAGATAAAGCGAGATACAGGGCTCGAGATCTACCGAGTTTGTCCCACCGATGATGCATGGGCAAAAAAAACAAAGCTACATATCGTTTTACATACATGAGCAAAGAAACAAGTTCCGTACATTTGTACAATAGCGTCTTTCGAAATCGTACGACTTTAAATATTTCAATCCTGGATTTGGACCTTGATAGCACCCTGCGCTGGATCAGCAGCTACATGGAAGGCGGCCACAGCATCCTCAAGAGAGAAGCGGTGCGTGACCAAAGGCTTGATGTTAATCAAGCCTCCTGCGACAAGACGAATTGCCTTAGGATACTAAAAGGGTAAGAGCGAACAATGTCAGTCTTGTGTCGTTCGTTGAAAAACGTGCAGTTGAACCGACCTGGTTTGCATATCGGTATTCGAAACTGACATCGATTTCGTTCGCGCTGAGGTGCATGAATGGGAACTTCGGGTAGGTCAGAATCACGGATACGGCGAGAGATAAGGCAAAACAAACAGACCGACTGTTCGCTCTTTCCGACACCGATGATAAAAACTTTGGCGCCAAACACCATGGACTACCAAAATTTCACTAGAGTTTCAAGGAAAAGCATAAAAGGCTCACATATATTGCTGTGTGGATGCTACTTTCTACGCCCGTACACTCCAGTGCCACAGTAAGTGGAGTCCCAGCAGTCTTCTTGATGATCTCGGATTGTTCCTTCGGGTTCTTATTGCGAGAAATGAGAACAGTACGAACGCCAGGGACTAGCTGTTTGGCGAAGTCAAGCCGACTTTGGAATAAATCAGTAATGACAATGGGTTCTGCGCCTGCTGCACGAGCAGAGAGTAGGGTAACAAGACCAATTGGACCTGCGCCACTAAATTGAAAGGGAAATGGGTACTAATCAGATTAGAAGTAAAAAGACATACCAGATAAGGAGCGGATCACCAAGACGGAGACCGGAACGTTCTATTCCAGCCAATGCAACCGCGAGAGGTTCGCAGAGAGAGCCTTCCTCAAAAGAAACATTGTCAGGCAGGCGGTGAAGCCACTGAGCTGGATGTAAGTGCCATCGGGTAAGAGTGCCTGTCAAAGTAAATTGGCCACGTTTAAAGGCGATCAAAAATCAAGAACGTTCTTCACGGACCATGATAAGGAGGTGTAGAGAAGAAGACTACATCTGGGCAAGCGTTATATCTACCTGTGCGGCAAGCGTCACAAGCGGGCTGAGAGCATGGTACTCCTGCTTCGATAGCCACGCGATCGCCTGACCCGAATAAGCTGTCAGTGCGATGATCAGTGGGAGGATGAAGGTATTCAAACCTGGTTTCCACTGAGATACGCCTTCGCCAATTTCAACCACCTCACCAGCTGATTCATGGCCCGAGCCACACTAATAATCATAAGGGTGATGCTTACTAGCATTGGAACTTTACTAACCTCATCTCGGACGACCATAGAGTCACCGATCCTGCCGTGCTTCCAGAAGTGAACATCGCTCCTATGTCAGTGGTTACATTGAGACAATCCAAGTTAATGATAAATCCAACAACCTACCCACAGATACCTGTAGCTCGAACATGAAGAAGAACCTGACCAGGACCAGGCTTGGGCTTGGGCTTCTTTACAAGATGTATTTCTTTATTTTGGTTGTAAAAAGCGGCAATATTCGCCTCTGGGGAAAGTTTGTCGCCTTCTTTCACGATTTGAAAATCAGGATGGTCCAAGACTTTGCGAGGGTTGTATGTCTCTGGATTTCCATGAACCTCTGTAGGAGACATGTTCCTGCGTCCTTGTAGTGTTTGAGGATAGTGGCCGCGCTTGAACAGTGTTTGCCAGAAACGCCATTAAATATCCCAGCATCGATAAGACACGTTAAGAATAAAAACGGTACCAGACGGCAAATTAGAATTGCTGGGCTGGCATGTCATCGTTGGTCAGGAGATCATGTTGAGGGACAATGGCGGGGAAATACGACGGGCCGAGAAGGCACGACGCGCGCCAAACTCGCTTGCTTCAAGCCCACCATCTCCATGAAACAGCACTTTCTTTAGAAAGAAGCTCGAACTAGCATATAACTCTACGAATAATGTCTAGATGTCGCCACTATTTTTTCTGCGATCCTCTATCTTTGTTGCCTCTTGGGCCCACGGTAAACCAAATGGTAGCTTTCGCTCAATAACCACCTCCCACAATGCTATTTCGTCGGGCGGAAAACCTTTGAAGAGACTTAGAAGACCTTCGCGGGGTGGTCAAAATCTCTCGGAGAGATACAAGCGACTGGAAAACTCCCTTCGTGGTAAAGATGCATTATCCCGGGATCTGCAGGATTTTTCAACCACGACAACGCCTGCACCAGCTCCCGCGCTAGGTTCGAAGGCTGCTCAAACATTTTATGGATTTCAAGTACCGCAGGAGCCCAAGCCACCTGCAGACGACGGTAAGATCACTTTGAAACATTCTTGTCACTCGCTAAGCGTAACCTCAGAATGCTGCATGTCTGGTTGTGCAGTGTGTGTGTACGACTTATTTGAAGAGGCTGTGGAAGAATTTCAAGGCGCTGTCAGCCTCTTGCGGGCGTCTCTGGAGGCTCTGAAAGTACCGCAATCTGAGTGGCCTGCGCACATTCGGACAAAGTCGGTGAATGCATCGTCACCTCCCAGCCCATTGCAAAGGAGAGAGACGGTCATAAGCGCTTTTGAGGAAATGGAAAGGACTCTCGCTTTGAAGAAGCAGGAACGGGAGACCGAAGCTAAGCGTTAGTTGATATGGCTATGATCTCTTGGTAGAAAGAGAGACTAATAGTATAAACACTACTCATCATAGAAATGCAACTCGTTCAAAGGCAGAAGAGGCGAATACATTTGGTTGGCCTTGAAGATGAAATTTCACGAGAGGGTTTATTAGTGAACCTCTACGAAGGCATAAGATGGTTACTTTTCAGTCAAAGATGACTACATCCACCAATTTTATCTGGTTACGCACGGAAACTTCACGCTGTTCAGCAATTAGTTCCAACAAAGGATCCGATGTTCATGTATTGCCATTACTTTTACCTTGATTGTATGCAGCCCAGGTATGAAAAGATGTACGAGTACTCGGCGGAGAATGGTGTAAATCGATAGCGTATTGTAAGAAAGCAGCAGTGAGGTAGAAAATTGAAGAGTTAAAGCTGTATCAACCAGATGACTGCACGCCTCCCGTGAACCGCTTGAATGTGAATCTAATGTAGAGTGAGTTAGAGTCGGTGTTGTCCGGAGTGGACATTACATACCCGAGGAAAGCCAGATCTTTCTCGGCGCCCACGCCTTCGACTTTGTCAAGTTGATCTGGCATATGACCAAGGTCGTCTGTGGGGAAGTACGACGTATCTGTGCTGGATAGTAAATGCGGCACGAAGGGAGGATCGATTTGGCGTAAGGCATTCCAGTCTGCGCCCATGAAGAATGGATGGGATTTGATCTGGTTGACATTCAGTCGATGATCTGCCCAAGCCATCATGCTGCAAATATAAATGCACAGAGTCAGCACACCGCGTCGATGCATCTGTGAGTAGGAAACACGGACCTTCGAATCAGATCTTCTGCTTCTCTTGAGATGTAGACTTCTTCTGGGAAGTAAAGATAGTTGGGCCAATCGATGATCTTTTTGTAGGTATCTCCAGGGTTATCTGAGCAAAAGGGCGCATATCCAACCAGGCATTCAAAGAAGATAGCGCCCAGTGACCACCAGTCGCATTCTTTACCGTAACCTTTCATCAAGAAGACCTCGGGCGCGATCTAAGAGAAACGCTGTTAGACTACGAAATCCATTTATTGTCAGAGCACTCACATAGTCTGGAGTGCCGACAGTCGAGAAGGCCTGAAGAGACGGGTTAGAAAAATTGTATGGTCAGCCAATCGATGACTCACCAATTTCCGCCTATTTGCTTTCCATGTCGCGATTTGCTCTCTACTCATTGTTAAGTTGATGGGATTGACTTGGACACTATTTCTAGCGGTATTCCTCGTCTTCTCTTGCTCTAGATACCGCTTGTAGTATTCGCCGTCGGAAGCTTTATGCAATCCAGTCGACAGGCCAAAGTCCGAAAGTTTCAAGTGGCCATTTTTGTCAATGAGAACGTTATCCGGTTTAATGTCCCTAGCCAATGAGACCATCAGCGGATAAATATCGGTCGAGAGCTGATTTGACGTACCGATGAATGTATCCCAGATTATGAACAGCCTCAATGGCCAGTATACACTCTGCCATGTAAAATCGTGTGACATCTTCGGAAAAGACATCGTACTTCATGAGCATTGTCATTAAGTCACCACCAGGCAGAAACTCCATAATAAGGTACAGATAGAGTGGATCTTGGAATGAATAAAACAGTTGAACGACCCAAGAAGAGGTCGATTCGGCAAGAACATCGCGCTCTGCACGAACATGAGCCAACTATGAGGCATGTTTAATACAGTGAACCACTTGAAGATAGATTGAATTAATGGACATACCTGATCTCGCTTCAACATTTCTGCCTTTTGCAGACTCTTCATAGCATAAACCTTTCCTGTGTCGACCTTTTGCACTAGTCGCACCTGTAATAATTCTATAGTTCAGCTCCTGAAGGGCACGTCAGAGGGATTTGGAGAGCCTACTTCACCGAAAGCGCCCTTTCCAATGACTTTGACTGTACGGAAGTCTGCCAACTTGATCTTCGTCCTTCTAAGCCTCAGATGCTGAGACTCGGTCTTGCTATACTTCCGAATTTCTCGCTCCTTTGCATCAGCCGTGTGGAGTTGTGTCAGCCTAGTCTCCATCTCGATACGTCTTCAATAACAAAACGCGATGCATGCAGGGTTTCGCCAATCAGAATAACGAGGAACATGCGGAAGTCGACACCAACAACACGCTACCTGGCATTTCTTTCTATGGCCGAGTCGACGGCCACCTTATAGTACGATTCGAGCTTGAGTTTGGCAGCTGTTGATCGAGCGACCGCATCTGAGCTGAAATCTGCTGTAGATCTTTCGAAGTACACATCTACAATCGACAGAAAAAGTCAGAAGTGTGATCTCTTGAAGTGAAGGAAGTTGAGAAGCTGGTGTGCTTACAGTCATCCGGGCGACTCTTATTCAAGTTCTGATCAGGACTCAGATGCTGTTGGAGACTGCCTTGAGCAACAGTTGGACTTGACGGGCCTGAAGATGGCTGCATGATCTTCAAAAGTCGTTTGCTGGCAGCAATGGGGGCAGTCGGTGGTCTGAAAGAAGAAGAAAAGAGAAGACAAGGGATATATCAAAGAAAAAGGAAGCTAAATCTAGAGCCTTCACAATGGTTGCCTGGAGGTTGTGTCTAAACGAAGCCACATGATGTCCCACGAAATCCGTCATTATAATTGCCCTGCATCTCGATCCCCAAAACGCCTGGTTGCAGCGCGTATCTCATTCATTTGGAAAGTAGCGCGACAACTTGATGTCTTATTTTCAAGACTAAAGACAAAAGACGCATCCCAGAAAGGCTCAAGGTCGGCCTGTGTGACTTATGTGAATGACAGCAGAATCAAGTCAATTGGGGATAATTAAAGTAGTTTGAGACATGTACGAGATCACAATTTTCCTGCGTTGCAAGGTAACTTGGGTGCTAAAAATCCGTAAATATCGTTGAACTCTCTTCTTGAAGAACAGGCCATTCGGGAACATTGTGGGGAAATAACATGTGGAACAGTGCCGACTTCGCCGAGTAAGGCACTGTTTGTCTGCGAGCCAAACAATCACTCAAGCGCCTGCAGACTGTCTTGACCCTTGCGCTGGGTACCACACGCACTACAACGCCGCCGTCCCTTTCGCTGTCGGTTTCAGTCTTCCAAAATGCCGGATTTAACTCTTGATACGCTTATGGATGATGGGAACTATATGGCCTCTGAAAGAGCACGTCTCGAAAATCAAGTTATCCTAGATGAACTGGAGCGCAAGAAGAAGGCTCGCAAATTGGCTGTTCCAACGGACGAGAATCGCGTCAAAGCACGCCTCAGGGAGATCGGAGAACCTATTACACTATTCGGAGAGCGAGTGAGTATATTCATACGCGCTTCAACCGCTATAGCAAACGGTTCTTACAGGCTGCAGATCGTCGAGAACGCCTAATCTACGTTCTCTCTCAAATCAATGCTGCCAGAGGGGATGATGGTATGCAAGTGGATCAAGAAAGTGAATCGTCTTCCGAGAGCGAAGAGGTAAGCCTACATTTTCATGCTGTCATAGCCGCTCATAAGGCGCTAAGGAGGAAGAATTCTACACTCCTGGTTCGGTTGATCTGCTTGAGGCTCGGAGAAAAATTGCAGAATTTTCACTTCCTAGGTTCTGTTTATGCTACAGCTAGGTTCAAGAAAAGGTGCTTACTATAGTTTTGTGTTATTTTTTTCATGACAGAGCTCAAAAACGAGTCGCCCAGCAGCGGTTAGATAGTAAAATGGAAATGGGTCGTATCATCGACATCCGCAAAAAAGTTTTCGACGAAGTGAAAGTATGTTGCCAAACCGTTGTGTTTATGGGACTTCACTAACAACAAACTCCCTAGAAATTCTCCAATCTTGGATCACAAATTGGTGACGATCGACCAATTTCGCAAGTTCGCTTTTCGCCGGACACCAAAATTTTGGCTACCGGCAGCTGGGCAGGAACAGTCAAGCTCTGGAATGTGCCTGCTTGTACACCTATACGCACCATGCGAGGACATTCCGATCGAGTTGGTGGAGTTGCTTGGCATCCTGGAGCCACACTAACGCAAAGTGAAGATACTGTCAACTTGGTCAGTGGAGGTGGAGAGGGAAGTGTAAATCTTTGGTCGTTGAAAAGGTGCTTTTTTTGTATTTTATTCAGAAACATTCTAATTTTGCTCCAGCGAGTCACCTCTGGCGACACTGACAGGACACGCGGACCGCGTCTGTCGAGTTGCTTTTCATCCATCTGGAAACTATGTGGCCAGCGCTAGTTTTGATACAACATGGCGGTTATGGGACGTCAATTCATCCAAGGAGTTATTACTTCAAGAAGGGCATTCGAAAGAGGTGTATGCCATCGATTTCCAGATCGACGGTTCACTTGTTGCCTCTGGGTACGTGCTTTACCTCAATTAGCAGACCCTCATTAACTGGATGGCTTTAGAGGGTTAGATTCTATCGGCCGTGTTTGGGACCTAAGAACAGGAAAGACTGCAATGGTTTTAGATGGACATATTGGAGCGATTTTTTCCATGGCGTTTTCACCAATTGGGTTCGGATGTGTCATTTTGCAAATTTGATTTCGACAGCTCAACCTTTTTTCTCTAGGTATCAATTAGCAACCGGTGCCGGAGATGATACCATCCGCATCTGGGACCTTCGATCGCTAAAATCACTCTACACGATACCAGCACATGTATCTAACGTGTCCGACGTCCGATTCTTTTATGCAAATGACCTGCACTTCAAATTAAAGGAGGAGAAGATGGACGAAGATGGCGGTACTGAACTGGAACGTGATCCTTTGGAACGAGACGTATCCTGGACACGGGAAGAGTGGAAGTACCGCTCTGGCCTGTTCTTTGCGAGTGCCGGATATGATGGCTTTGTGAAGCTATGGAGCGCAGATGACTGGCAAATGGTTAAGAAACTGACCACTGATGCTGGTAAGGTCATGTCGGTGGATATTTCGAGTGATGGAAAAATGCTTGCTTCGGGTACATACAATCGTAACTTCCAGTTGTTTGCGCCTGAGGATATGTAGGGCCATGATTTGAGTTGATATTTTCTGCTTGAATAGTATCATTTACTCCGATGACAGCGATTGAGATATACATAAACCTTAAATACAAAGAAACGCAGTACTAGTACAGAGTGGTCCACAAAATACCTAGATGATGCCGTCTCGTACTTTTTGCATGAAGCCTGAAACACGGCCCAAGTCAACAATTTGTGACTCACTTTCAACTGCGATTACCAAGTTCTCTAGCATCTAATTGTGTCAAGCGTGTCAGTTGAAGTCGCCAGGATTAAATAAAAAAGCTAACCGTTTCTACTTTGTCGATGGGTAAACCAGTGCACAGGGCCACGATTTTCTTGCATTGATACTCTTTCTCAGCACTAGCACCTTGTAAACCCTTCAGTCTTGCTTGAACTAGCTCCTCCATCCGTACATGCCACATCTTCATCCTCCGAAGCTTGATCAACGTTGAAGCAGTGTCACCCGCAGGCAGCGGAGCCTCTGAGTCTACACTGAATGAGATCTCGACCGCTCCACCAACACCAATTATTGTTGACGATGCACCTCGGTATGTGAAAGCTGGTCCGGCCGACGCTCGTGCATCGTTGCCGTCAAGATCAGTTCGACCTGTCCAATCAAACGAATCTTCGTCCGCAAGCGCTTTTTGTACATTCCGCACACGTTGGTTGATTTGATCGAGTTCTCCGCATCGTTGCTGCCAGGTTTGGATTTGCTTGCGCTGTTCAGATAGTTCACGAGTAGCTGCGCGCAGGTGCGCTTGTGTGACGTCGAGGGTATCTTGTTTGGTTTTGATTTCGGATTGAAATTCGGTGCTAAGATTTTGAATCATCGATGTCATGTCTGCGCAGGGGCAGAAATCAGCAATTTGAGAGTACGAACGAAATCCATAACAAACCTGCAATAACATCTTGGCTCTTCTGAACTGTTGGTGGTGGACCAGTACGTAATGAGGATAGAATGTCCTCCACACGAGGACCACCACTTAGTTCCTGGCAAATTTATCAGTCCAGCACTGAATCCAGGGTTGAAAAGAGATTTACCTCTGTTTCTACACCAAAATCGCCTGGCCGCAGACCCAACTTATTTGGAAGAATTCGATTCGCTCCAACGTCCAATAATGTCCTAACTAGACTGCGATTTCCCACGCGTGCTGCGATGTTCAGTGCCGTGTCACCATGCTCGTCCTGTAAGTCAACGATAGACCTGAAATCACCAGCTTCTTCCTTGGCAATATGTAGAAAGACCTCATCCAGATAGTACCGTGCTGCGACAGCACGACCTTTCACGCCAGCCAAAGCAACAATATGATGGAGGACAGATTTTCGCGATGTGTCAAGTGTGCGAATCGTAAGTCGCAAAAGTGCCAAGAGACGGGTAAAGCATTGTTGATCGGCGGTGGTGGTGGCAATACACGCTCTGATCAGCGGCGTTTCACCCAGGAAGTTGCCCCGATGAACATCGGCACCGTTGTTTAGCAGCATGCTAACAGTGGTCAAGCGTGCCATACTGGCCGCTATATGTAAGGCTGTATGGCCGTGATCGTCTAGTATGACATCGATCTCGAACCCTGCAGAGGGGTCACCATTCGCAGGATCGGATGAGATTTCGCGAAGAAGGTCGAGGATCGGATTGGCATCGTCTCGTTGGCATATTGCGGCCACAACCGCTGCCCTTCGGCTATCTCTGTAGTGTGATGGCGCTTGTCCGATACGCGGTGTTAACGGTTTCGTTGAGAAACGCGTCTTGTGTAATTCTTGGTCAGGTGACTGGATTGGCGCGCCACCGTTCATTGCAGACATTGAACTGGAAGGTCGAGGTGGACCGCTGAAAGGGAAAGATCCCACTGGTCGAGCTGATGGCCATTGAGGAGGTTGAGAAGGTGGAAGTTCTGGAAGACTCGTGTCGGTACGAAGGCGCTTGGCAGGTGATGGGTTTTCCTCCCCGTTTACTTGGGATTCCGTAGATGGTGGACGTGACCGCTCCATGGGATACAATTCTGCAAACCGTTTATAATGATTGCGTTGATTGAAACTAGATGTCCTACCTTGATTTGCTGCATTAATGATATCTACGTCGGCTTCTGATCGATTCCGCTTCAACGTAAGAGGAGGTGTCTGAGATGGGTGGGGTGATTGAGCAGAAGAGTTTGATGGGTATGGGCCAGGTGATACGAAACCAGGTTGGCCAGGGTGACGACCTTGAGCGAGTCCCGAGTTGTTTGAGGTCGTCGGTGTGAACAAGCCCTGAGCCCTGCCTTGATTAAGGAGTCGAAGAGCTGAACCTGGCATAATCGGGGGCGGAGCTAATGAGGAGGGCAAGGAAGCCGAGTAATTGCCAGCCATATTCATGTTTGAGTACGACGATGAAGCAGAAAGTGGACGGGGAGATGCAGCACCTGCAGGAGCGGTGACTGGAAGCGCGCCCAACGAGTGCGTACTCGGTTGAAAATCAAATAGAGGTGCAAGTAAAGGCGCGATTCCATATTGTAATGCGATGTCCCGACCCCTCTCGAGAGGAATCCTAAACAAATAAAGAAAAGGGAGAATTAGTAATCCGCCTGTTTCTGTTGAGCAATGGAGGCGCCTACCATGTTCCTTGATATTTGCCATAGCCTCCCTGAACAATTTCGTGTTTTCCAGGCAAAATTTCTTTCTCCAAAATCTTAGTACGGCGACCTTTATCTACGCCAGCGACTTTGAGAATCTGTGTTGCGTTTACGTAGGAGTCGGCCCTTCGTCGCATTACAGCGATGCCCCGAACCATGCATTCATAAACCTAAGTTACGCGACGGTGTTAGATACTGCGCTTCACTCCTTTGAGAGACTAAACACCTGTACTGATGAATAAACTGCATTATAGATCTTAACAGGTGGTTGAGAGCTTCCCGGCGTCCGGGGCCCAGCCTGCATCTTGGACAAAGGGATAAGAAGGCGTCGGTGTTGTGGTCACAACAGGTCAGGTGTGTGCAGCAACGCGAAAACGCGTGCGTCGGAGCTGTCGTTCTCACCCCTGAACGCGGTGGTGCTTCCATGAAATGTTCCATTTCATGCTCTTCGTCAAGCAACGACCTCGAAACCTCTTAGGAATTCCTATAATCAATTGGAACACAGCGAAAAAATATATAATCAACTGCTGCTAATACCTGGAGCTCAGTGAGCGAAATTTTGCCTAACTAATAGTGATGCAACCTCTGACATCGTTCCAGTTCAGCACGTTGCCGGCGGCGTTATTGCTCCAGACCTTTCCATTCACCAAGCACGTTCATGATCTATGTTCTTTGACCAACATCCGCCATGTCTGAACCAAATCCCGAGAATGAGCCTCTGTTAAGAGCGTATGTGACTCTCTCTGAGCGTAGCCTACCTAACACACTTGGAACAGTGGTCAAATTGACGAATCGCCTTCAGTTTATCCTGTTATACATATGATAAAAACGGTGTGTTTGTCTTCTCCTGGAATGTCTCGGTGACTTACGGGTTTCCTTAGGATATAATTGTGAGTGCCTCACGATGATCCACTGATTGTCCGAAGAGTTGTGACAATTAACTTCACCTTTGTGTTTGATAGCACTATATAGGTAAACTTAGCTTCCCTTGAAAAAAGCGCGATTATATTTATAACTTATCCTCCAGACACACCCTTGACCTATGAAGCTGTGAGTTTCCCAATGTTAACTGAACCTTTGCCCGTTCTAAGACAGCAGCTTAGTTGACTGCACCAGATCTTACCTACACTCTTGTGCGACCGCTGACAGAGAAATATGTCGTACTCCAGCAAGATGGAAACCTTTCAATCGTATTCTGCCTCCTCATCAACCGCGTTCGCTTCTTGCGAGACGATAACATATCTACCCACAGCATATCCCGCTCGAGAGCTGAACTCTGCGAAGTTCTTGCAACCCGCATTTTTCGAGAAATGGCGAACAACACTCTGCACCTTGCCGTTGCGCTAACCACGAGCTGGCCAGTATTTGCCGGCGCAGACCCAGACATTATTGCGCAGGCTAGAGAAGATCGGGATGATGATTTGGAAGAACGTGTTGGTAATGCCATTGAGATGGCGATTCTTGGGAAGGCTAAGCGGTTCATCAAGAGCTCAGCTTGTCAAAAAATCATTGACGGGATTTGGTCGTACGTCATGACAACCAACCCTTTTGGATGAGCAAGCTAAATTTAACACAGAGGCAAATGTGTCTACCAAGCGCAAAGTAGTCATTCCATTCTGGCGGATGTGAGTTGTCATTTTACTTGTCTTGAGGAGGTGTTTATCTTTCGCAGACATACAAACGAACGCCGATTCACTTCTACGATCCTCATAAAGCCCCGCTTTTGGACCACTACCGGTATAGTTTGCCCCATTCCACCAACAAAACTAGCTCTAACTTGACCCCTAGATTGAAAGTTCCGTCCATCCGATCAGTCTTAGAATTCTTGAAGTGAGATACTTTTGACGACTTAAACCCGGTTACTGAACCAAGCCACAGCTTCCTCATTCTATTCATCCTATTCATCATCGCAATCGAATTTTCAGAACGCGACACGATTAATGTTGCGGAAATGGTCTTCATGATCTATGCACTTGGTTTCACACTGGAGAAGGTTGCTGCCATGCAAGAACATGGTATCGAAGGCATGTCTGGATATTTATATGGATGTATGCCCTTCTAAATCTCTTCTACGCAGTGTATTTCAAAGGAACATGGGTGAGCACGAAGTTCCCATGGTTCACAGTTATGGTGTAGATACTGAGGCGGAGCAGAATGGTTTCGATCTAGCTTTCAGTGCGTGTACTAACCTTTCCACTTCTATTATGATTTGGCTAATTCGCCCCTTTAGTCACAACATACTTCCTCTACGCATTTTTACGGATATATGGTGTCTACCATGGGAGTAAGTTTAATCCTTTTCTTTGATCTCAGGTCTGACTTGGTTTCTTTGGTAGGTCATGCAGCCCGCTCTCTTGGTACAGATGTTCTGGCCTTAATCGCCTGTCTCATGTTCCCTCGGTATGTGAATGATTGCTCGCCATTAGGATGTGGACTGACGTTATGTAGACTCGCATTTGTGACATTTAAAGACAATCTCATGGTTCTTTCGCTTCGTGCGATGATCATGCAATTTATGTCGCTCATGGTCATTGCTGCATTCTGCTTCTGTGGCTTCTTGTACGCTTTGTGGACGTGAGTTTTCCGAAATTTGTCAAAATACAAATTTATCTCATCTTCTTAGTCTAAGTCGCGATGAAGCAGGGTTTGTAATATCTGTAGGCAGCGTTATATATGACTGACAATATCCGCTTACAGATATAGCGCCGGGTATGAAACAGCATCTAACGAACGAATTACGCTTCTGATGAATCTTGTATAGCCTAATCTCTTGGTGGATGCTTGACCTCTGGTTTGGTTTGGATGCCGCTGGGTTTGATAACGCCGGTAAGCAAATCAATTTGCAGGTCGTTCTTTTCTCAGCCTCGTTTCTTTCAAAGCGAACTTCCATCCAATATTTGGTCCAATCTTGGTAGTTACATATGCTTGCTTGAGCAATACTCTCCTTCTGACAGGTATGTTTTACAATGTTCAAGAAATTCGGTCGATATTGACGCAGCTCTAAAGTGTTGGTTTCGGTATGGCATCCGCCTTTTTACGTCGATCACTCTTATAATTGACGATTAGATACTTTCGAATACCTTTGCGTCAGTCAATGAAGACGCTGCCGCTGAAGTATGTTTCGTTGTGCTTGCATTTACCCGACACTTATGACTGTCTAGGCCATGTTCAGAAAGGCGGTATCGACCATTGAAGGGTCAGTTCCAATTTATTCTTCAAGAACCTACCTGAATTCTTCTCTTGCAGAGTTAAGGCTGACTTCCTGTTCTCGTATCAACCTCCCGTCAACCTCATCGCTCTTTTGATACTTCTACCGTCCAGCTATGTGTTATCTCCTCGATGGTTTCACAAAGTAATTTTGGCTTCATACTACAACGAACCCAGCTAACCCAAGTTGCTAGCTGAATGTCTTCCTCATAAGGTGTCTTTACTCTTACAGATTTTCATTGATGCAGCTGACAATGTATATGCAGGTTAACAAGCTTCCCGGTTCTGTTAAGTATATCGTTATACGAAAGGCAACTGAAACGTGCTGGCACGGTGAATTTCTATGATACTGTTATACACGTTGCCGAGAAGGTGTTCGACACCCTTCCGAGATCTCTGAAGCGAATGAGTAGGTCTCTCACTCCATCGTTGATGAGGAGTCTGACATGCTTTAAAGCCTTATTCGAAGGTCTTGCTGGAGCTGAAGCAGACATTCATGCCGTCGGTTGCTTTTTCTCAAATGAAACTTTACTGTACAATGACACACGATTATCCTTAGGTCTTTGATATTGAACAAGAATACGATAGTGCACTTGACATGGGCGAAAACGACGGCTTCTCCGTTCAGCAGCAGCAGCAGCAGCAACGACGCTTTTCGAACAGCTCCTCTCGACGGGGTAGACCATTCGCACCTGCCTCACCCCCCAAGGCTCTACCACCCCGAATGCGTCTTCAATCCGTTGTCAACCGAATGCCCGACGCTCAATATGTTAGTCCACTCGCGCAGATTTACAACCCGTTATTTGTCGAAGAAGAAACTGCGTCCGATTCAGCATCAGGGCCAGCAGGCATCAGCTTTGGTCCAGCAACACGCCGCCGCTTAACGTCGACGGCGTACCAAAGAAGACAGACACCTGAACAGCCATCTCAGATACGCGCCGTCGAGATGAAGAAGTTCCCTTCGTTGGGAGAAAATATCCATTCACCACCAATGCAAGACTCCAGGAGGTCTCGGAGTCAAGAGCATCGCAAACCAATCCTTCATACAGCAGCAGAGATTAAGGCTTTAGAGACAGAAGATAGTGCAAGTGGAAATCTGCCAATTGGATTGCTAGAGCGGCTGGAAAGCTTAGAGAAGCGGCAAGAGCGAATTGAGTCTCTGCTACAGCAGATTTCGAGCAGCCTAGGGAGTAACTCAAGTCCTTAACTCTTATCGGCTGGCGTAGGAACATATGCGTAGGGATATCCAAGATTGTATTCCATCACTAAACTATGGTAAGAAAAATGCTATGGGCAATGACACGATTTTTGAAAGGGAAGCAATCCTATTTCTTGGAATTATACTGTGGATTGTGTGAGAAACAAACGATGTCTTCCACGAGAATCGAGGCTTACCAGGATCGACAAAGATGTTGGCCAAGGAGAGGGCAGCTGTTGCTTGCTGAGGTACGAATAATTCAGCTCTGGCCGACTGTGATCCTTGAACCTTCCCAGAATGCCAGAGACGCCAGGAGCACGGCGAATATTAGGATATTCGAAAACAGCACGCACAACCTCAGAAAGGATCTAGCAAGTAACAGTGAGAATTAGGAAATACAAGCCATACAAAAGACATTTACCTTAATAGTGAGGCCTTCTCCAAGATAATTGAATACCCCATCTGTATAGACCCGATCCTTGGTTGCACGTGTAATGTTAAATTCAGAAGGATTAGCAAATACATCGCCCTATGATGCCAGTCAGATATGAAAAAATATGGTTTGCTAATTCACGTACATCCAAGTTAATGGAGGAGACATCAACGAAAACTCTGTCTCCTTGTTTGATGTCCTGTCCGTTAATGGTTTGGTCCTTGGTGGAAGTGCCTAGGAAGCATTTTAGTAACTTGGAAAAATCTTTCATTAGCAAAGGCTTACGGAACATGCCACGGAACGTCGGGTCAAGGCCTAGTATAAATTTTAGCAAGTCAGAAAACTCGATGATTACAAGAATAAGCCGCTTACGCAAAGCCTCGTAGACATAGCCATCAAGCTGAGCTTTCCCGGAATTGTCCTTGACAAGAGTTGATATTTGGTCACCATGTGGGGTTCCGAGTAGGGTATTGAAGATGTTGGTAAGCGCTAGTAGGCGAATTAGATATAGTATCATAGAAGTAATAGGCGCTCATACCAAGGCTCAATTCGATACTGGAAACGATCATGAGAGCAAGCAGAGTGTTCGCGAGTTGATCTCTCGAGTGGCCAATCTCGTACAACCGCGTAACGATATCGTGGTATTCAGTCTTCTTTGGTTTAGAAAGTCCTCCGACAATGCGAGAAACGAACTAAATATAATTAGCATAACCAATGGATATTAATCAGAGTCAGAACCTTAGAGCCAACAACTTCGTCGAGATTATCCTTGATCAGGTCTAGCAAATTATGAACGTTCTTCTTGGCTTTCTCTTGCAGGACCATGACCTTCGCCGCGTCGGGATGCAAGAAGATGAAACTATCATGTTTGTGAGTAAAATGTCTGCCTGGAAAAAGAATACCAAACTAACTCGTATATCTCGCCAAGCATATCAGCTAACTCGCCAGATGTGTACTTTCCAGCGGTCTCCGACGTTTTCAAGGTGATTCCGGCCTGTCAGATATCAGAATTAAAGTAAAACTGTTATGATCATCACTCACTAGATCATTCGCCGCCCAATGAACAGGTACAGTCTTGACGACATGCTTTATGAGGTCTACGCCTGAGGTCTCGTTGCCCACAAGAGTATACGAGTGAACAGCAGTCAATTTCTTGGTGGTTTCGTAGAAGTACTTTCCGATCCCGGTGATAAGGTCTGGCGAGGACAAGATCGTCACAACTGCCTGCTGCTCCTTTTCACCCTCGGCAGGGAAAAATCTGAACAACAGATTAGCTTGATATGTCGACAAAAGACTCCAATAAGAGATCTACATACCCTGTTCCTTGAATTATGCGTCTAGCCCGGGCATCGTATGGCTTGGTGAATCCGGTCTTGCCCTGAAGTACAGCTTTTGCATTGACAGGACCTTGAAGAATGACTGTTGGTCTCTTAGCAGTAGGACGAGCAGTGTCGTATTGATCGTTCAATTTCAGCTTATCCAAAACGAGTTTCATGGAGGGAGGGGTCATCATCGGGAAGAACGTGTAGATTGAGTTCTCCGTGAAGTGATCTGGCAGAGTACGGAGAAGGAGCTTGCCAAGCACGCTACCGAATCCAAAAGCGTTTGGATCTCGTTGGCAATCAGCGAAACCCCAGGCAGTCAGGTTGAAGGGTGTGAAATCGTGGGTGAAGAATCGGTCACCGCGAGTAAGGGCGATGGCGTCACTAAGGATAGCACGACTGACGGTGTATCCTGGAAGGATTGTGAGCTCGTCTTCAAACATCACAAAATTAATTGCTCACCTGGGCAAAGTCCAGCACCGTCAACTAATGGCTTCGCTTCTTCTGCCTGCAGGCCTACATAAAGCTCTAAATAATTGATGTCACCATACAATCTTTCAGCCACGTTGGCAATTTCAGGATTAGAATTCCACTCCAAGAAAGTCTTGTATGCTAAAGCAAGTGTGAGCAGGAAACTTGACCTTTACAAAGATCACGAACGTTTCAATCCCAAGAACTAGGATGGTCATGAGTATTTCGCTGGAAAAATAAGTTATCGCCACGTACTGTTCTGAAATCATTGAGATTGCAGGTACCCCACTTCCTGTTCTGCTCGATACCCATGACTTCGTTCAGCCTCATAACCTCTAATGTCATTGTTGATTAGCGTAACGAAATCTTCAAACCAGTGTCAGACGAACCTGGTGTTCCACGAGCTCCGAAAGCATGTGCGGAGTGCTCAGTTCTGAACACAAAACGTCGGACATAGCTACAGAAAGCTAAACAATGTACTTACGCGTTATGAACAATGTTTGCAAGGTCTTGATCACGGAAGCTACCATCTTCTTCACGTTTGATCCTACGATACACCAATGTTCAGCCACGCAACTCCAGTCAGAATAGGTGCGACTTACCCTCCGAAAGTCCAGTGGGTGATATCAGGCTGCGTTCTTGCAATCTTCATCGCAGCCATCTTGAAGTCATCAACAGTAACATGACCAGATGGCTTGTCACCAAAAAGTTGCTGGAATACTTTCTGGGTCCACTGTTCGTCCTCACGACTGGTGGTTGCGTGCCAGCGGTAGAGACAGTTGAACTGACATTGAGGTATCGGTACGGTGACTCCGATAAAATAATAATGACGCACCTCGACGCTGACCACATTGCCCTTGCCACGCTCAAATAAGGAGTGGTCTTCCTTCCTAATTTCCTGTAGTAGTAAAGTCAGGGCAATTCTGGAGAGAAATCCAAGCAACACACATCAAACGGCATCAAACTCCAGTTGTTACCATCTCTCACAAGGCCGAGAATAGCGGAGAAATAATCGGAGAAGACAACTAACAGAACTCTGATCAGCTTGATCCAAAGACAATATGCAGTCTCTCTTACTCATGCCAAACCATCCACAGTTGACAAGGCGCGCAGTCTGGAAGATTTCTTCCTCTTGCGCTAGAAGTTTCGCTTTGCTAGCAGGATCATCTTGATTGATAGTGGCAGGATCGACAAAAGTGCCCCTTTCATTGATTTCCAAAAGTTTCTCTGCGATGTACTAGTGATCCGGATGGTCAGCGTGAAACAGCCAAACAAAAACAATGAGATTTACGTTGTGATTACGACTGAAGCAGACAAGCAGCACGCAAACGGCTGGAGGCAGAAGCAGGAGGCGATCTTCGGCGAACACGTCGGGATACAACTTGCCCCGACCATCTCTAATCCTAATCTTGTCCTGGTCTGCTTGGCTGTTTCCGTAAAGCGGAGCTAGGTCTACATAGGACGAAGTTTCGTTGATATTGACGTCCCGGTGAGAAGTTCGGAAGACACTAGAAATCGTTTAATAAGCACAACGGATCTTGACCGTATTAATGAACGGTACCTGTGAATGACCAACGCAGCGAATGAAAACATAAGAGATGAAAGGCCTCCAGGGTGTTCCTTAAACTGCGAATCGTGTCAGATAATGATCAATGAAAACACAAATTGCATTCTTACTCCTTGACGCTTCAACAAGCTACGAAAATATGAGAATGGTGCTTATAAGATGAATAGAGTGACATACGTGTCGAACACAAGTCCGGGATCTGGCAGCTGATTTCTAGGCAAAGGGTGGCTTTGTTGAACGGAACGTGAGTAAGGCGTGCCAGCCTAAAGGAAGGATGGACGTGAATTAACCGGTTGAAATGGAAAGAGTGATTTACGTACCTTGCCCAAGTCAGGCAAATCAATATTGTTGTAAGATCCATCTGCAGTTCTCCAAGCGTATTTGTTGCTGATACTTGTAGCAGGAGGGTGGCAAAGATCATTGTACACTGAAAGTTCGTCAGATATTTTTTACAGATCGTGAATGAGAATTCGCATACAAAGCTCGATGATCTTGTTCTTAAGGGTATGTGCCATTGGGCCATCTTCCAAGCGAGAAACAAACACGAGCGCGTGTTCGAGCTTGAAGCTAAGGTTAGCGTGATTTCCACATTGGGTACAAGATAACTTTACCAGCAGCTTACGATCATCTAGGGCTTCTTTGTTCCGAATGAGATCCACAATCGCAGACTGAGCATTGACAGCGAGGTTAGGTAAAATGTTGATTCGCGTTTAATAAAAACGTACAATGGTATGGATGTTGGAAGTTAGGGAGAAGCCATTCTTCTTTATCTGCAAGTAGGAAATAAATTTAGTTGAGAGTCGGGCATTCATGGTGAAATATACACGCACTTGTTCACGGAACTCTTTCAACGACGCGGGTTGAGTTGCTTCGCTTACAACTGGTTCTTTCTCAGCCGGCGAAGTATGGGTCGACGATTGCCCATTTGTGATGGGTGTTACGGGTGCCTGTGCTTCAGCAATGGCTGGAGACGTCTGAGTCTGCGCCTTCGCCTATGAAATATGTCAGTGACCTGACAATAGTATGAAGAGGGTTCAGCAAACCTTATTAGTACTGGAACGGTTGAGGAAAGCGGAAATTCGTCGAGTGGGTTTGGAGGACATCGTAAGAAAGAGAACACGAGAAAGGGTGCAAGCCGAAGAATCCACGGTAGCTTGCCTTGCGCCGTTATATACCCTCCAAATTTCATTGTGCTTGGGGATCGGAATAGATTAGGTGACTGATGAGTGACATGACAGCGAGAATTCTCGGCCTGCTGCAACTTCCGCTCGATTTGGAAGGAGGTGATCACAAGTAAGCTAGCTTGAAGCGAACAAGAGCTAACCAAAGAAAACTGACAATTCTGATTGGCCCTCAAGGTTGACGCCCTGAGTAAACATGTCGATAGGTATGATTGCTCGGCTCCTACATATATCTTTGCAATGTACACCAGTCTGTCAGACCTTGTCAAACTTATTCCAAAGACCAAATGCATCCTTAGCTTCTGCGCGTTAGTTCCTTCGAGCATTTGTGAATGGCTAACATTGGCTGCGCACAGAATTGGTGATACTCAAAATCATTATCTACTCTCAGCAACCAAGAAGACGCTGTTGAATCAGTTGCGTTCGATTTCATTTCCGAGGAAGAATTCTGTTCTGGGCATTGAGGACCCGGAATTCATACATGCTCAACATTCAACTTTTGTGACTTTCCAGACATAAAAACACTCCAACAGCGGAGCATTTGAATACATAAACCAAGTCGATGTATGTAGGTATAATAGACATACCAATAAATCATATGTGGCATTATATCAAGCATGCTTGAAGGATGCTTGGCTGGTTTTGACGGTAAGGGCGCCACGGACTAACTTTGTCTATTAAGCTGCTAGTGGCGGTACAACGTATGAAGATATAAATTCGTCGAAGGCGGTCGACTTTTCCGCGATGTCCTGGGCAAGCGGATGCTTCGGATATTTCGAGGCAAATTTCCTACATTTCTGATCAGTTGGCATGCTGATGAAAGCGAAGATACCCATTCACCTCCAGAGTTCGTCAGATTCGTGCTTGAAGGAGGTACCCAGTCCAGCAGCTACCAGATAAGCGGCCTCTGTTTCTGCATGTTCGGGTTGTTGTTCCAGAGATTCGTCCAAGTCGGACTTCGCTTCTTGTATTTCTCCTCGAAGGATGCGAGTAATACCTCTGGCTGTAAGGAGATATGGCGAAGACAAAGACGGGTTTCCAAGCTGCTCCGTGAAATACGAAACTGAGTTGGCGTAGTTGTCTTTGCCTGTAACAAGACCAATTGTCGACTCTATCGATTGTAAAAGGAGGTCATCTTCGGCCCAACGCTTTGAGCGTTCGAACTGTTTTTTTGCGAGGTCAGGACGGTTGATAGATAGATAAATCTGTACAAGTAGCCCGACACTATAGAAGGATCAGGGCACGTCTTTAATCAGAGCAAGAAGACGTACGACTCCAGATCCTCAGTCTCTGTTCCGATAGTTTCTATAGCCTCTTCGATCTCCCCTGCGCGAGCGAAAGCCGTTCCAGCGAGCAAACGAGCGAGATCCATATCTTGGTCTGAGCCTTCTACATCTTCCTCTCCTTCTATTTCGACTGACAGATCGCGTAGCTCTTCGAGAGCAGCTTCGGCCTTCGTCTCGTCTGTAGCACCAACATACCGAGCAAGAGATGCAACTGCTTTCAAGGCTACGTTCTCAGAGCCTGATGGTATAATGGACAGTGCCGATTTGGCTTCATTGAGTGCGATTGAAGACCGGGCTTTATAAAGAACCGTTGGAAGATAATCATCCGACGTAGAGTCTGGTAACTCTAACTTGGAGAGCGACAGGAAAGCTCCTAAAGAGGACATCAACACATTGTTTAGTAAGTGGCTAATAAATAAAAGAAATCGTACCAAGGACGAACTGTTGTTTTATGTGGTAGAGATCTGAGGACACCATGACTGTTCGCGTCGAGCAGTTAATCGACGTGTCAAGAAGAGACGGCGCTTATGTAAGTTCTGAGCCCTTTCTTTGTTTCCTCCACCAGGCCTCAGAGACCGCTTCAGTCTGTTAAAATTATCGACTTTACACTTAACCTCAGGTAACACGATGCGGAGAAGATTTTGCTCCATAAAGGTATTCTACCCTGTAATAACTTAACCAGAGTGGCATGCTGCGGAATGATTTATTACGACGCAACACTTCGTTGACAGCAGGGACCCTTTCTTTCTTTCTTTCCCTCACAAGTTGACACAAATACGAGTAATGTGAGTATTCGTATTGGTGATTTTACCTTAAAATAGCTGTTTAAATTATTTCATGGTATGATGGTTTTACTAGATATGGACTCCCCAGAACCAACTAGAGCACAAATCCTCATCGATTCACGGATCTCTCAGCTAGAGAAAGTACTCCTCGAGCTCAAGAACGATAGGAACGCATGTGCACACATCTCAAGACTTCCCTCAGAGATCCTAGCTGAGATATTCGTTCTTGCTGCTTCGGAGCGGCATTATCGTGGACCAGCCCATCGATTCAATTTCAGTTTTATATGTCAAGAATGGCGCAATGTGGCCATCTCAAGTCCTGCCGTTTGGAGTTTTTTAGCGGATGGATATTCACCATGGTCCCAAGCGATACTCCAGCGTTCAAAATCATCAAAACTCAGAGTTCACGTTGACCTATCTCGACATAACGTTCTTTCCTCCACATCCGATTTCCTCCTCGAAGTCATAAAGAAGCACATACCTCGCATTTAAGAACTCGAGATAAAATCCAAGAAACATAGTAACCTACACCAATATTTGGAGGCACTACCAGTATCCTCTCCTATGCTGCGCAAGCTTACAATTGACAAAGGTTGGCCATCTCGATCGGCAACACTTATTCCAACTCTCTCCAGCGAAGTGCTTGTGGACGCCAAACTATCAACTTTTCACTTGCACAGAATTCATTTTGATTGGCGCGCACCGTTCCTGTGCCAAGGAGCGATGCAGCACTTGAAGATCGGCGGTATTCCCTCTCAATCCTCCCTCCACCATATCTGCGATGCTCTCCGTCTTATGCCAAGTCTCCGCATCCTGGACCTGGAAAACACTCTGCCACTATCATCGTCCAAGTTACTAGCGACCACAGCGTCGGTTTCGTTCCCTTATAACAATTGTCACTTGCATCCTCCCCCATTTCTACCATGGCGAATTTGATTCGCCACCTAGTGATTCCCAGGGCAGCCAAACTCAATCTTCGTTGCACAGATTCGGAGCCTAAATCGAAGTCTTCCACTTTTGAAGATTTTGTGTCTTCCCTTCAACAACTTTTCCTCTCAATGACACGCTCCCGTCCTCGGAGGGCACTCCCATATCACACATTGTCAGTCTCCGGTGAAGTAGACGAATCTATCAAGATCAAACTCTGGCGGAAATTCCGGGCTGGCGACAAAACGCCTTTACTTGGCCCTCACCTCAATTTGATGATCGAGACCACAAAATCTTCTCTCGTGGTGGTACCCCCTCTCCTCAAGTTACTTCCAATGTCCAAACTTCAAGCGGCCACCATCTACACCGAGATGTCTCGAAAAGACTTGATGGCCACATTTGGAAGGCTCCAACATCTCAAAACTTTATACGCAGACTATGCTTCAGCGCAACAAATTCTTCAAACCTTATCCTATAAGCAACGCAAAGATGCCGACGCCAATCACTATCGCGTTCAATTTCCAAATCTTCAGAATCTATACTTCCAAGACGTCTTATTCTCAGATCGCTATGACGCCGTGTGCGTGACAATCGACGAGCTTAGGGACTGCTTGATGGATCGATGCTCTCGACAAGTACCTATTCAAACACTCGGCATCAGCGCCTCTTACGACTTAGATCAAGAAGATATCAGTTTATTGAGGGAAATTGTAGTCGATGTACCGTGGGATGGCCATAGACGATGCTATGGGAACGTCCTAAACGAGGAAGAAGAGGAATCAGAAGTCTATTCAGGGGAGAGCGACTCGGAAGAAGGTTCGGAAGATTCGGAAGATTATAGTCACGTTCAAATTCAACGCTCAACCGAAGACCTACTATTTATCCTCCGAAATGGTTGCATGTAATGTCTTTTTCTGCCGTAGAATGCTAAGACGCCATGTTTTTCCGAGAGAATAACCATGTGCTAACAACACCACACTTCGAAATAACCCGACTTGCTTTGTCGAAGCACATGTTGGGGCTAGATGAATAGTCAGTCCGTGATTGCAGAGCTGGAGTGTCTGCAGTGCTTCGCTCTGGCCAAGCCTCTAAGGGTGTTCAGCGTCCACTGGGCCGCCATATGTAGTCATACGCTTCGCAGTGGCGGTACAAAGAAGGAAACGTCTTGGGCGAGTTAAAGATACTACTTACAGGGTGAAGACGAGGCGTGGAGAAATTCGGTTTGTTCCGGCCTTGACTTCGCAGTCCATAACAGGTCCATAGCGTATTATTTTTTGGCTTGGCATTTGACGTTGATTACGCGTTGTGCGTTGTGCGAGCTTAATTGATAACTGAGCCATCGGATAAGTATTACAGCGCTCGTGGGCTACTTTGGAGTGTTTTAAAGGCAGTATTTCGGTGAGTTAAATTATTCTAGGAGATGATCGCACTCACATGAGGGGCGATGAAATAGTTTTTGGAGTCACAACTCGTGCGCGAGGATCGTGTATGTACTTACATCTGGGTGACAGATGTCAATTTGAGCTCGGCATTGTCTCGCGAGATTCTTACGTGGTTTAGGATTGTTGGAGAGCCGCTTCCCACATGTCTTCATGCTCTCCCATCGTAGACAAGTGTTGTGATTGAGCGTCTTTTCACCACTCAATAAACTCTCATATGACCTCCAGATTGGAACTTCTACAGTAGGCGAGTGCATCGGCTCTCTGCCCTAAAAAGGTTCGTACTCGAATTTGAAATGACACTCTCGTCACTTGACCCAGGTCGGACTAACCAAGAGGTGAGCTGAAGAAATAAGTAATCATCTTCAATCCGACATTTTTGCTGGTAGCTATAAAGGAGAGTCTGTTCTTTACAGATTTTCAGCATTCAACAACCAGTTTACAGAGATGGTCTCTTTCTCTTCACTCGCCTTTGCAGCCACTACTATTGCTGGCGTTCTCGCCATTCCCACTAACTCAACTGAAGGTTTCGGGCTTGTAGCGCGTGGTGGAACCCCAAGTTCTACTGGTACTTCCAACGGTTACTACTACTCCTGGTGGACCGACGGTGCTGCTCAAGCTACCTACACCAACGGAGGTGGAGGACAGTACACCCTCAGTTGGTCAGGAAACAACGGAAACCTTGTTGGTGGAAAGGGATGGAACCCAGGAAGTAGCTCAAGGTAGTCACGCATCCTCAAAAGCTATGGTCCTTTTTTTATTTTAATTTTTTCTAGAACAATCAGCTACAGCGGTACATACCAGCCCAACGGAAATAGCTATCTTTCCGTATACGGCTGGACGCGCAACCCACTCATTGAGTACTACATCGTCGAATCATACGGCTCTTACAACCCGTCTTCCGCTGCCGCCAAGAAGGGATCGGTGACTTGCGATGGAGCAACATACGATATCCTCCAGACCACCCGTGTCAATCAACCATCTATCGACGGTACCCAGACCTTCCAGCAATTTTGGTCTGTTCGTAACCCAAAGAAGGCGCCTGGTGGGTCCATTAGTGGCACAGTCACCACCTCTTGCCACTTCAACGCCTGGAAGGGAGTCGGAATGAACTTGGGCAGCAGCCACAACTACCAGATCGTCGCAACCGAAGGGTATCAGAGCTCGGGAACTGCTACCATCAATGTCTCCTAAATCTAAATTTAGTGACAAGCAGAACCTTAAGGCAAGTTCTCCCCTTTACTCTTCGTTTTAAGAGGTTTCATTCATATTTTGTAGCCAGTAACAAACGCATTTACTTCAGTCTTTCAGACTTGTATTTTTTGAATGTGTTCCCATACGATTTTTGTGAAAAGACCTTGACGTTTCAGATGTTAAGTGTTTGAAGGATATTCACGAATTGTTTGGCAAAAAAGTTCACGGATTAACTTCTTGTCTGACATCGAGAAGTATCTGTTTGCCTCTTTTAAGCGCTTAGTAACTTTCTAATGTCTTGGCAAGCTTCGAGATTCAACTTGATCATTTGGAAGTTGATCAACCTGCCTCAGCCCTGATCCGAAACTCCTCCAGTGAGACATTATAGCGATGCTTATTGGCAAACCAAACATCCACGGATCCTAAGGCTTCTTTCGAAAGTCAATACCGAGATGAATCTCACACCCGACTCCCATGAGTACTGAGTATGAATTTCTTGAATCCTCAATTGTGTCTATTGCCTGAGCATGTGAGTAGGTAGAACGAGTACATGTTCAGGCTGAGAAAAAACCTAGACTGGCCTTCCGTCTTTAAGCTTCTATATGCCAAAAGTAGCCTTCAACTCGAAGTTAGTCTCGTGAATCAGACTTGAGAAGAAATGTTTTCGTGCGACTTGATTCGGAAAGCCAACATTATAGCCGAGGGCGAAATGATAGGCCATTTTTTGCCCTACTGATTTTCGTGGAGCTTTCGTGGCAGATGCTCCAAAAACTTGCCGTGTTCAATAATAATAAGTCAACAGGTCATCATGAAGGCTTTTTTATATATCTCGCTCCAATTTTAAACACAAATCACTGAGTGAATGGGGCCGAAAATTGGTCAATCGTTTCGCCCTTTGCAAGAGTACGTTTGTATTTGTTTGTACAAGTTCGCCTTCCCTCTTGGGGCAGGTGGGCATTGCTATGGTGTACCAAACAGTGACACCCAGCTGTAAATATCAGTGCCGCCGGTCGTCCAGACAAGGGCAGCCGGCTGTCCTCCCGCACGTGAAGTAGAG